>SZWC01003659.1:142595-153125 GCA_023375785.1 Penium margaritaceum | reverse complement strand
TCTCTCTCTCTCTCTCTCTCTCTCTCTCTCTCTCTCTCTCTCTCTCTCTCTCTCTCTCTCTCGGTCAAGCAGTCAATCACTCGAGTCAACGAGTCAATCAGCACAGTTCATGTGCGTGTGATTGGTCACTTGTGCGTGTGCTGCCTTGTTTTGTAGCGTGGACCGAGCTGCATCAGGCGCAGATGAGTCCCNCTCTCTCTCTCTCTCTCTCTCTCTCTCTCTCTCTCTCTCTCTCTCTCTCTCTCTCTCTCTCTCTCTCTCTCTCTCTCTCTCTCTCTCTCTCTCTTTCTCTCTCTCTCGGTCAAGCAGTCAATCACTCGAGTCAACGAGTCAATCAGCACAGTTCATGTGCGTGTGATTGGTCACTTGTGCGTGTGCTGCCTTGTTTTGTAGCGTGGACCGAGCTGCATCAGGCGCAGATGAGTCCCATGCGATCGCACAGTTCCAGGTGTTGTTTCGCATCGAGTGACTTGGTCAGAATTTCTGCTTCCTGTCGTTTGGTGTCGACATACACCATCTCAACTTTGCCTTCTGCAACTGCGTCATGGACATAGCGGAATTGACGCTTCACATGCTTTGTTCTATCATGCAGCACAGGGTCGTCAGCAAGCGCAATGGCGCTCTGATTGTCGCAGAGTATGGTTGTCGGTTCCAGCTGATCAAAGCAAAAGTTCTGTGAGCAACATACGGAGCCACACAGCTTCTCGTGTGCACTCGCTTTGTGCAATGTATTCAGCCTCAGTTGAGGAGAGTGCCACAACAGTTTTTTTCTTGGATCGCTAAGAGACGTGCCCGCCATTGATTTTAAAAACATAGCCGGATGCAGGCTTGCTGTTGCTTTGGTCACCGGAGAGATCAGCATAACAAAAACCTGTGAGAAGTGGGCCTGAGGTTTTTGTGTATCGAATGGCCATGGTGGTGATGCTGCGCAAATAGCAGACGCATCGTTTTGCTGCAGTCAGGTGATCCTTGGTAGGAGCTTTGCACCCCTGACTGCGAATGTCCACTGCATATCAATGAGCCCACCATGCTGGGATAAGCCTTATCCTCAGCAGGTGAGGCAATCATGTCAGCTGTGGGTGGCTTGGTGAGACCATGGTTGGGGACCAGTGGAATAGAAATGGCCGCAGCTTGCCCAAGGTTGAATTTTTTGGCAATGCGTTGAACATAGGAGGCCTGAGACAGGACAACCTGTGGCTGAAACATTTTGTGGTTAACCTGAATGCCAAGGTAGTACGTGAGCTGTCCCATGTCTTGCATTTCAATAGTGAAAGCCAGCTGTTGTTTTAAGGTGGTGATGATCTGGAGTGATGGACCAAAAACGATAAGGTCATCCACATACAGAATCACACCAAGGAGTGCAGGACCATGTCGAAAGTAGAAAGAGTGGTCCGAGTGCAGACGATGCAGTTCGTGGGATAGAAAGAAGTCGTGGATCATTTTATTCCACTGGCGAGGAGCTTGCTTGAGACCATAGAGGGGTTTGTTGAGCAGGTAGACCGGATGTTTCCCCCCTGCTCAACGAAGCCCTCTGGCTGTGTCATGTACACAGTCTTTTCCAAGTCGCCATTCAAAAATGCTGACTTAACGTCCATCTGATGAAGGTGCCAGCTGTTGGAGGCGGCAAGCACCAAGATCACGCGGATAGAGGGATACTTTGCAACAGGGGCAGAGGTGTCACTGTAGTTCACACCATGGACTTGACTGAAGCCACGGGCGACAAGTCTGGCCTTGTACCTGCATGGATCGCCATTGGCATCAAGCTTGGTTTTGAATATCCACTTGCAGGTGACCACGGGAGCATTGGCTGGCTGTGTAAGAAGGGTCCAGGTCTGCTGTTTTTTTTGTTGCTCAAATTCTTCCACTGCAGCTGCATGCCAGTGAGCTCCTTCAGGTCTTGTCATGGAATCCTTGTAACTCACGGGATCAAAATTTTGAGTCACAAAGGCAATGTCAGAGTCATCGTGGTCAGAGATGTTGTCACTGAGGAGAACGATAGGAGCATTGCGTTGAGCAATGCGTTCTGACCGGCGAGGTAAAAATTGCTGTCGGTGGAGTTCTGTCAGAGGAACTGCTGATGGTGCGGCCAGGTGCTCTGCAGGAACCACAGGTGGTAGAACTCCTTCATGCTCGTCTAGGGTAGGGTCAACTGAGAACTTGTGCAAATGATGCTGGATGTCGGGATCATCATTAAGAGCAAGGGCTGGAGTGAGAGAAGATGCTGTGCTGGTGATGGTCCGATCATGGAAGCTTTCATCAAAGGTAACACTCCTGCTGCAAAAAAACAGTTTTGTTTTTGTTGTCCCAGAGTCTGTAGGCATTGCCGCCTTCCTCGTATCCCAGCAGGTATCCTTTTCTGTTGTGTGATCCCAGCTTGGTGCGCTTCTCTGGAGGTATCCAAGCATATGCAGTGCACCCAAAGATGCAGAGATAACTGACATTGGGGCGATGCCAACTCCAGGCTTTGAATGGTGTGTTGGTACCTGCAGGTAGCTTCTTTGTAGGTAACCGGTTAGTGATGAATGCAGCCATGGCAATTGCCTCAGCCCAGAACTTGGTTGAGAAGCAAGAAGTGTGTGACATAGTGCAGGCTCGATTGAGCAGAGTCCAGTTCATACGCTCTGCTTTCCCATTCTTTTGAGGAGTGAGCGGCACGGTAGTCTGATGTATGATGCATTTGCCATCAAAATATCGCTGGATTACGCTGTTGACTCGCCGCCATTGTCACTTCGTACCTTCTTGACGGTGATGTCAGACTGGTTCTCAATCTCCTGAATCCAGGACATGATGATTTCCCGTGCTTCTGACTTGTACCGGAGGAATATCACCCAAACAAAGTGGCTGTAGTTGTCAAGGAGGACCAGGAAGTAGCTTTTGCCGGCCATTGACTTCTCCTTCAAGTAGCAGAGGTCCATATGAATTAGCTCCAGGCGCTGCTTGGTGGAGTGCTCAGATGAGGAAGAGAATGGTTCTTGTGTCTGCTTTCCTGCAAGGAATCCTGTGCAGGGCTTGTCTGGTGCTGCTACAAAGGATCGAGGGAGGTCATGGACCATTCCTTTTGCGTCCATTGAACAGAGAGTCAGATGGCCCACGTGTCCAAGTCGCTGATGCCAGAATGTGGCCAAGGAGGTTCCCTGTGAGGGAAGATTGTTCGACTCTTCAGGAATAGGAGTTGATCCAGTGCTTGCTGCAAAGGCAATCTCTGGTTCGTCAGCTGTCTGGGGCAGCGGTGGAGGTGCTTTGGTGTCGAGAATGGTCAGGTTGACATGACGACGGGAAATCACTGTAGTCTTGCCCTCCTTGTTGTAGACCTTGCAGTTCTTTCCAGTGTCAAATGTGACCTTGAGTCCCTTATCGTTGAGTCTGATCACAAAGAGAAGGTTAGCAGCCAGATCGGGGACGTACAGAGTATCTGTAAACAGGCAAACAGTGGTTTTGCCTTCCAACTCAATTGCCAAACGGACTGTGCCGATTCCAATTGCGGGGATGACGCGGCCATCTCCAATCCGGACTGCCTTTGGAGCTGCAAGATCTTCGCAATTAATGAACCAAGACTTGTGGCAGGTCATGTGGCGAGTGCATCCTGAGTCAATGATCCAAGCGAGGATCCCTGCTGCGATGAGAAAAGTACTGTCTATAGAGCAGAATGCCATCTCTTCCAGAACAAGATGGCTGTGGTCATCAGGATCATCTCTGGAAGTTGTAGCAGAATGTTGAGCAGGTTGACAATTTCCTACAGCTTTGGAAAGATCATAGAGTAGATCGGCTTCATTTCCTTGGCACAGGTATGATTTTCCCAGTTTCTCAGAGTGCAGCTGAGAGAGAGAGCCTTGAGCTGGTTTCTGCTGATCAGAACTCTGACATCCCTCAGAGTTGAGTTGAATTGCTGTGATTTCAGGCAGCTTGGTGAATGCTTCTTTGACGTCGTACACAACTGAGGTCAGGAGAGCATGGTGTTGTTGCGGGGAACCTCATCGCGGTAGGGAGGATAGGCGAAATGTGTGCCCCTTCTTGCCGCATTTGCAGCATGTTATATTTGCGAACTGGTTCTCATCTTGTGAGGACGATCCTTGATGTCTCAGGTTGCTGGGGTGAAACGGTAGTAGTTCTTGGTGATGATGTGCTGACCGGTTGTCCGATGCAGAGGAAGATGCCAACCGTACCTGTCCGTAACCTCTGTTGTTGCCGTACCCTTCAAACTTCTTCTGCCGCTGATTCTGTAAGGATGTATACAATTCTGACTCTCCTCCGGCTTCTTTGATAAGTTTATCTTCAGTGTGCAGGAGGGCCTCACATGCCTTTTCCATTGTCAGTTTGTAGGGAGTCACAGCACCGCCTGCTGGTACAACTGCCTGTTGGTTTGCATTGTTGGCTCCACCTTGATTTGCTTCAAGGGCTTTCAGTCGTTCATCAAAGATTCTTCCTTGGTCTTGAAAATTCAGGAGTCGTTCCACAGTTGAATCGAATCTGCTGGGATGGCCGCTGAAGAGAGTGAGGATCATGACTCACTCGGAGATGTTTTCTCCCATACCTGTAATCCTGCTGGCGAGTGTCTTGATGTATGTAATATGATCTTCCAGTCTTGTCCCGTCAGCCATTTTCTGTCGATGAAATTCTTTGGGAAGAATGCTGAGCTCCAGGTTGCTTACTTTGTCATATCTCAGTTTCAGGGCCTGCCAAGCCTTTCGCGGGTCCAGAGTTGCATTGTTGTTACAGATAAGAAACTTCAGGCGTTCTGTAACATCTAGTGCAATGATGGAGAAAGCTTGATCATATCTTCTTTGCCAGATCACTTTCTTTTGGGGAGTGGCAGTGGCATCCAGAGTCTCTCCGGGTGGGTCAGAGAACAGCCCCCAAAGACCCTTGTTCAGAGGTATCAGTTTGATATCAAATACAAATTTGTGGTAGCTGTCTATATGAAAAGGCCCAAGCTTGAATTGGTCTCCGTTGAATGTCTCCATGGTTCAGATTTCTTCACGTAACTTGTCGCTCATGAAAAGAATCCGTGCAAAGGTGGGTGCAGTTCTTCATGGTTCGGTGCCCTTGATCTCAGAATAGCACCCTGCTCTGATACCATGTGTTAGAAAAATAGTCCCTCAGGTTCTTGAATGCTGTTCAGGTCAAATGGCATTGCTTCTGCCCAGTTTGCTTCTGCTGCCATGCGTGAGAGTCATGAGTGGACCTTCCGTCATGCATCTGTCATCTGTGCACACTCTACAAGCCTGAATTTCTTGGTCAGAGAAGCTGGAACACAAGGAATGTGTCTATACAAATGAACAGTGAAAGAATCACTTGATTTCATTGAGAAATGACAAAGGACGACTACATCTACTAAATACGCTAGTAGCTGAATGAGCAGTAGTATAAAAGTACGAGTGCTGGAAGTCCGGAGTCTCCTGCCTCAACGATCTGTCCGCTCCGGTCTTCAGGTGACACCTCGGTTTATGATCGACCGGACAGCAAAGCATCTTCCGGCATCGGTGTGCCATGTCAGCATCTTGTCTGGTTCCCTCGCTTTTTCTTGGTCGCCAGTGCCACAAGGTGTGCTTGTGCAAGACCTCCAGAACATAGGTACCATGGGCAGGGGAGGCATGGGATTACCCTCTCTCCTGACCCCAACAGAGGATAGACAGTAGAGTAGGCCAGGGTAGATGTAGGCGAGGGTCAGGGGAGAGAGTGGCGACCTTTCCCCTGGTCCTCTTGCCTTTTGCTGCCATCAGAATGAGTTTGGACACAGCATGTCATTTCCAACAATTTCTCTACTCTTTTCTACATACAAACAGCTTACAATTCCACCCACGGTACATTTGTGTTCAAATTCCCTGATTATAGAAAGTAATTCCAGTTTTTTTCTAGAAACTTGGACCACGTGCCAGAAGCATTGACAGAACTGTCATAAATCTTATCGGTGTTTCAAAAAGGAATTGTTCAATCACTTGACAGTGGTGGACCTTTCAAAAGGTCCAACTTGCATATTTTTCAAAGCCCATGACTTCTAGGAGAGGTTTCTCAAACTAGCCATTGACGTCATGAATTTACACGCATCGCACCTGTTGTGAGCCTAATACCTTGGCCATGCCTCAATTGTGTGTCAACATTCATATTCTTTTGCTTAATTGTTTCCACACTTCTCATGAAAGAACACTTACTTCTAATTTCAAATTACACGTGTCCTGTTTCTTAACCGATAGTTATTCTGCTATCTTCTACTTGTGAACTGCTTACAAGTCCACCTATGTAATAGTGGTAACAGAGCACACTGGCACTGGAGGGAAAGCAAGAAAACAAACTCCTACGTGTCAACCTTGCGCGAGTATTCAGCATTTATCTAGATTACACTGCTCCATAGACCTTAAGACGATGACGCTGAACAGGAGAAAGCGCACCCAAAGACATCAGCATTCACTGGCATATACTTTGGCAGTGGAGGAAATGTTTTTTTTGCTGCATGAGAATCCTCAGGAAGAAGCAACGGCAGGTGTGGCAGGCTAAGCAACCAATGAAACTGGACTGATGACCCCGATGGCCACTTATGTGTTGAACCCTTGGAGCTCAACAAATCACTTGCGCCCGGAACATTCCATCGGTTCAAAACCTGGAGCAACTTTGCGGGTGCATGAAGCAATCCTCAATAATAGAAACAGGTAACTCTTGAGTGAAGCCCAGATCCGCTTCCCCCCCTCCCCCCCCAATCCAATCAGTTATGCACACTTGCAAGGACAGTGGATTTGGATGTAGCTGGCAAGTCTGGGGGTTTAATTCATCGCTGCTAGAGTTAACACAGAAAAGGGAATGATTGACCTCACGGCCTCTCTTTTGAGGGGCACGGCTTTGAGTTGGCTATCCAATCTAATGGAAATCCTATAGCATTAGGAGACCAGGACCCTGATTAGCTGTCCACGAGTACGGTCTCACATTTTTTACCGCATACATTCTACCTCTTGAGTAGGTGAATCCAATGTGGCAAGACTCCTTGAATCCATTGCAAGACTGGGATGACTTTGCATTCATGGTCATCGCGTATTTTGGAGAGCTGAAAAAAATTCCAATGCATTGGTACAGGCCACAGCAGCTTCAACAGCACTCCAGCTTTGCAGATTGCAAGCGGATTTTTTTTGTCAAATCACCACTAAAATTAACATGATTCCAGAAGAAATCTGTTTCCAGTACAACAATGGGTTTGAACATGCCATCCGGTGAGCAATTGCAACATCAAGAATTGAGGATGTCCTTCTGTGAATGATTGCAACAGCTTAAAGAACAAACAACACCAACTGCAATGCTAGTATCCAGGATTGCAATGATTTGCAACTCTAAAGAAACAATTCTTACCATGGTGGCAGGAAGAAAAAGTCATTGGGGACCTTGAATGATGGAGATTGACACTGTGCAACAAGGAGATGAGGCAAGAAATTGGTTGCAAATTCAAAGAATTTGTCTTTGACCAGTTTCATTCCCACTGACATTGGGTTGATGCCTGTGCAAAACTGCCCATCCCAAACCTCCCAAAAATTTAGTTGATGTTATGGGTCTGGTTCATCATGATGGTGTGTGCGGCGCGGTTGCAATCAATCTGAATGCCGGGGAAGAATTTGGCTTTACCAAAGTCTGTCATCTCAGTTGTTGGCCTTTGCCTCCATCACCTGTTCAAACTGAGTCAATGGCTCAATTTTACTTGCACTATTGATGAGGTCATCAAAAAATACAAGGAACAACAGGAAAAGGAAGATAAAACTATCTTCCATTTCCTGTACATAGACAGTGTAGTTGGCCCAAATCCTTATGAATCCGTGACCCCTCAAGTGCTCATCCAAATTTTCATTCCATGCACACGGCAGTTGCATGATAGCGTACAATGACTTCACAAGAAAAAAAGACAAGGTTCTCTCCTCCCTCTTTTACAAAAACCTGTGGTTGTGTCATGAAGATTCTTCCTTCAAATCTTCATTCAAGAAAGAAATTCTCACGTCCATGTGGTGGATCTCCCAATCCTGCGATGCAGTATGGGAAAGAAGTGTAAAAATGGAGCTGAAATTCACGACCAGTGAAAAGGTCTCATTGTAGTCAATGTCTTCAACCTGCCTGAAGACCCTTGCACATAGCCGTGACTTTAAATGGTCGTTGGTGTTATCAAGATGGTACTTGACGCAGAAGACCCACTTGCAATCCACCATCTGTGGGCCTACTGACCACTGCACGAGCTCTCACGTCTGGTCCTTTGAAAGTGAGTCCATCTCCTCTTGTATTGCCACATGCCACTCTGCCTCATGCCACTCTGCTGCATGCTCTGCAGCGACATGGCTGATGCAAGTTTGTTGCCTCACGGTATGGCTTCTTCATGTGGACGTGTGACTTGGCACCTTGGAACTACCTTTTTCTGCTTTGTTCCCTGAACTTGCAATGCTGCTGGTGGTTGTGGCTGATTTTGGTGCAGGGTCTGCTGCTGGGGTGGAGCTTGATGTTTTGGAGAGGTGCTCTGCTTTGTTGCATGCGCCTTCCTCCTCCACTAACATGGTGTTCCGTTCCTGCTTTATGGACATGGGACTCTGGAGGAGGAGAGGAGATATCGCAGCAGCCTCATGATCACTCGCTTCCACATGAGCCCAATCCTCCTTGTTTTCAAACACCACATCCAGTCTGATCACAATCTTCTCATTTACTGGGTCAAACAGCCGAAATCACATGCTCTCCATGTCATACCCCACAAACATGCATGGGCGGGTTTTGGAGTCAAGCATCAAGGTATAGCTAATTGCGCTTTTTTTTAATACCAGATTATATATGTGTGAAATATGTTTATTATGACAACTTTCAAGAAATTGCCTTACCATGTATTCAACTAGTGTCCACTGATACATACGTTTACTTATTGCCTGCGTCCTTGGCCTTCAGTAAAAGAATGCCTTGTTTACTAAATTCATATGGGAAAAACACCATGAATCTATGCCATTCTTCTTGATGGACTGCCGAAATTGTTGGATGATTTTCATGGACAGCGGTGTCTTTCAATCATTCTAAGTGTGTGAACTGTCGAGGATCTACAAATTCTAGAACTATCATTTCACATCTTTGTGGAACAACGGTACCCATTGAAGAGATCCTGAAAAACCCCCCTCCCTCCAAATCCTATGAATGTATTGGGTCAGTGTATCGGGGAAGTGTATCCTGACAAAAAACGTTCCTATACACTAATGTAAATTTTGCTCGAAGTTTGACGTAATCTCAGTTATTTTTCATTAAATACATTAGTGCATTTTTGTCTTCCCCCTCAGCTACACTTCTCCGATACACTTTGCTGATACACTGTGTCAGTTTGAGGGGGAGAGCTGGGCTCCGGATGTGCCACCACCCCCCCCCCCCCTTTCAAAATTGAGATTGCATTAGCGTTGTGTAGCTGGGGAGTATCGCTGATGGACAAGTAACAGGATGGACTATTGTATTTGTTATCAATGGATAACTTGTTGATCAGTCTAACAAATATAGGAACCACTGAAGTCCTCTCCAAACAGTGATTTTCAAAACATTTTGCATCAGTTTGAATAATCTGTATGAGTCGTGTGATAAGATTTGTCAACATATGTTTTATCACTAAGAGTCGAGTCTCTCAACCATCATACACAATCTACGTGAAAATCTATTGTAGCACTTCTCTGTATTGAAAGAGGGGTGGAACGCTGAAATTCAATAGACCTTCCTCTCCACCCCAAAGGAAACCTTGGATGTATGGGGGAATTTTTTAGTATGGGGATATTGTTTGACATACTTGGTTTTCTAGACTAATTTTCAGTTTGACGTATGTTCGGAGTTCCCCTCCACCAACAAGGTAATATTCTTTCTGTTTGCTACAGCATGACTGTTCCTAGAACTCACCCCCAACCTTTAAATCTGAGTGCATACTGGCATAGAAAATCTCGTCATTATAGAAGAAGAAAATGTTGTTCAATGATTGATTTTGATTTCTTTTGAATACATTAATATGGGTCGTTAGGTGGATCTCACGATGAATACTAGAAATTGGCAAGTTCAAATTCTAGTCATGAAATGATTTTAGGTGAGGCCTCCTACCCATAAATTCAAGGTAGTCTTTTTCTTTTTTTTTTAGTTACTTACCCCACTGTGTTGAGTTGTTAAGATCAGTAATAGGAGTAGACTTCCAATAAAGGAGCTTTGAATCAGGAGTGTACTTCACTTGTACACAGTTTGGCTGGTGTTCTTTTCAGGGGTCAGTAATCATACATGCAAACATCTCATGAAGCTTGTATTCAGGAACGTGGACAAAGGTCTTGCATCCAAACACCCGCATATTTACCACCAATGTCTTGCGGCCCAACCATGTCTCCATCAAGTGCCTTCGTAGTAAAGATTTTTGTAGGAGGGTTGACGTCATCTCTGCTTCAAGCAGCGAACTTTGCCCACAACACATGCTCTTGGAAGCCTCCATGAAGGTGTGGTTGCACCTCTAAGAGACAGTGTTTTCTTGTGTAGAGTAAGGAGCTATTATCAGCTTTGATACAGGATACTGCCAACAGC
>SZWC01003659.1:69859-80866 GCA_023375785.1 Penium margaritaceum | reverse complement strand
GCTGTGGAGGCTGATAGAACGAGCAAAACTGATTGCTACTCCCAACACAATCCGTGAGGAGGGAGCACGGCTCCCCCATGGCCACATACCCTTGCACAACCGTAGCAAGGGTGACGACGATGCTGGTGGGATGTGCTTGCACAGAGCCTCACCCCATAGTGGCGTCGTCGCTGTCGTCGTCGTCACCGTCATCATCGTCGCTGTCGTACTCGTCACTGCTGTCGTTATCTGCTGATGTGACTGGTGCAACGCTAAGGGCCTCCTCCAAAACAATCGCTTGCTGTATGGCCTCCAACTGCTGAGCTGCATATTGCCTCGCGGCCTCCGCAGTGTCGAGGCGGTTGTGGAGCTCCACAAGCTATGACACGGCAGCCGACTAGCTGGCTGCATCTGCGGTATGTAGACGGTCAGTCACGAAACGAATCTGACGGTGGACCTTGATAGTGTGCGCGTCGGTACGAGCCAGAGCCTCCTGTATCCTCGCGGACTCATCTCGTAGGAAGGAGTGGAGCTGCGCCTACTCGTCGCACAAGTCAACGTCCTCTATGTCAGTCATCGACTCAAGTACCGCCGGGTCACGAGGTGCTGGTATAGCGGGAGCAAAAGACAATGAGTCGCCATGTAAGTCGTTTGGGGCTGTAGAAACAACTGCTGCGAAGGCACCTGCTGCTCATGACACACCTGTCGCTCAGCCGTCAGCTGTTGGCCGGGCGTCGGCATGTGTAGGTACAGCTGCATCTGTGGCGACGTTGTGGTCATCGAAGGTGCGGTCAGTGCCGTGGTGCTCCTCGTGACCCCTGGTGCACAGCTCATCATCCATATGTTGCTGGAGATCCGCTTGTCCCTTACGTGCATCCTGTAAAGACCACTCAGCTGCCTCAAGACGCCTGTGTACATCCTCCACACACTCCTCGACAGCCCGTCATTCTGGAACATCCACGGTGTAACAGCGGCTGCTGGCCTTCAAGAGCTCAACCATGAGACTCTGCACATGCGCCTCCGTTCGAGCCACCACTGCCTCCTACTCATCAACCGCGGAGCGTAGGCGCTCGGGTATAGGAACTGTAGCTCAGACAAGAGTAGCTGTGTCCTCGGCTGGAACCGCCATGGTGTCAGGGACACCGGTCAGGGCAGCGAGGTGTCGGAGGTCCGCAGCTTGGTCTCCATCCTCCATGTCGTACACACGGACGTCTGCTCCTACCGAGGGGCCATCTCATGCTCGTGTCGCAGTTACTACAAGAACCGCAGCGTACTGGGCCTCTACGTCTGCCTCCGACCCTACGTCCGACCACTCCACGACGGACGACTGATCCTCATAGAGGAAGTCTACCTTGTCCTGGTGGTCCATCACCTGCTCCTACTGTCCAGGACTATTTGTCTGAACCACCTGGGCGTCTGCTGGGGGCCGAGTATCAGCATCTCTATCATCTGCTCTTGCTAATGCTCTTGGCACCATGGCAGCTTTCTCCACACCAGCTAACGCGGGAGCGCGCACACCGTCAGGCGCAGCTCCTGCATCGTCCGTCGTCATGTCATCCGCCAGGGTATCAATGAACACCATCTCCATCCCCGACTCAGATTCAGCCTCGTACCAATCCTCCTCCGAATAAGAGTCTCCATCAGGGCGAACGTCTCCCCTTGCCGAACTCTCCGCTAGCTGATTCTGCTGTGTAGCATCATCCGCCTCAATCATCTTGCACTATACAGCAGTCGCATCACCAATGCCGAGCTCCGTCGCGGTCGTCAGCGGACAAACCATCCCTCCCACGACTGACACCTCGACAGGAGCTGCGGAGACTCGGCAGACCAACCTGTGGATAAGAGACGAGGGGGTCTTGTCACCTGAGACTCCTCCCACAGCCGCGTCTGATGGTGCTCCATGTGTGCGCCATGCAAAACGAGCAGCTTGCCGCCGTGCACAACGATTGCAAGAATGAGTGGTGCGGCAAGGGGCTGAGGGTCCGTCTGTCGGTATGATGCTGATAGCCTCCAAGACGGAGCGGAGTGGCGACGGATGTAGACGAGAGATCCGGAATGCTAGCATCGTCAGAGGAAAGGATACAGGATCGGGAGGAAGATGAGGATGAAGTGGGAGGCGACACCTGCGGCGGGGTGGCAACTCGCTCGGAAGTCACGTGGTCAAGGAGCTGCTGGACCATGCGCTTGAGGTTCCGGACCTACATGTGTAGGACGGCCATATCACCACGCAGAAGCGTTGTGGCATCACTCGGTGATGTATCCACTGAAGGAGGAGGTGGGGGGGATGCCACCCAGGAGGGCGCTGTCGGCACTGGCGCCAGCCATGCTGCCTATCTTGACAGTAATAGCACGAAAACCCTGAGGACAAGTGGGACTCCTGCCACGGCTGCATCGACCACTGTGCCTGTGGCGGCTGCCACAGCTGAAGCTGAGGCGCAGACCATGGCGATGGCAACGCCCACGGCCACACTGCATAAGTCATGTCGAGAGCTGAGCGTGGGTGATAGTCCTACACACTCGATCCCGGTGGCGCAAAGAGCCACGTAGAGGGATGCGAGTGGAGCAATGTCTCTCAGACGGGCTATGATGTCGTCAATCACGGCCACAACCTCAGCTGTAATGTTGCACTATTGCCACACAGTGGCGATGTCTCAATGTGTGACCTCAAGTCGCCTTTGGTGCCGCCGATGCTGCACTGGGTGCCGTCTTCAACCGACGGTTGTGGCCTCAAGCCACCTTCCCTGCTGCTACTGCTATTGCGACTGTAGAAACGACAGCTACTACAACGGTTCCCGTCTTTAGCCGACGGTAGTGGCCTCAAGCCACAATAGAAAATGAAATCAACAAATGACCAAAAAAATCCCTTTTAGTTTCCTTTTCTTTTTTTTCTTTAATCTAGGCGTCACCTCCTCGGGTGCCCCCTTTTGGGGTTTTCTGGGATGCCCCACTCGAGGATCCCTCCCCCTTTGTCCTCTCCCCCTTTTTTTTCTCGTTTTGGTCTGGATCTACTCCTCGAGCGAGCTCGTCGAGCGAGCTCGCTCGCGGGCGAGCTCAATGGCCCCTCCCTCCCTTCACCCTCACAAGCGAGCCTCCCTCCAAAACTTACTTCACTCCCCAGCTCTAACCACAAAACAAAAAGACATTACTGCCAAAATAATACTAAGAAGCATCCAAGTTCGAATACGTCTACGTTTCTTCCCTCCACCATTTAAAGTTCTATGCCCACTTTGCAATCTCCTCGAAGAAACCATCACACATGCTTTCGAACAATGTCCAAAAATCTGTCACATCTCAGTAAAACTACAAGAGAGTTTTCATCTCATGTGTGGAAGACCCTCAAACACTAACTTCATCTTCCATGATCAACACCCGCTCTTTCAGTGGTGGCAAACTCTCCAATCAATAATGTTCATAGAGATTTGGTCATACAAATGTCAAATCTCCCTACAAACCAAGAAACCTCTCAGAAATCCTACAACTTTGTTAGCAAACAAAATGATTAAGCTATTCGAGGAATAGATAAACCTGCATAAACTGAGACTCCACCAGAAGCAAGACCAGAAAAGAATAGTCATCATGATCCAACAACTCACTCAACGATCAAACACGTGTCGAATTGACAGAAAACTACAACCACATTACCTCGCAGTCCATCCTACACTGAAAAACATCTGGCTCAACATATCTAATAACTCGGGGGGACGGGTACTTCAAAGCTTAGTGTAAATACTAGCTTTGAACCCCCATGTCACAGGGTTACGACCCATGGCGAAGGTACCTTTAGGGGTGAGGGTTAGTGGGTGGGACTCCCACATAATCCACATAGGACTGGGTGCTACGTGGGTACCTAAACTGGTGTGACTCGTCACATAAGGCACAGTCTTTTGACTGAAAGCCTTCGCCAGAGGGGTCTTGCTGGACTCCAAGGGTGCAGCATAGGTTCCCTCACCTCTAGGGCTGTCTAAGCCACCAAGAAAGAAAAAAAACCCTCACAGGCGAGCCGTCGCAGCAGGAAGCTACATAGCAGCTTCCTGCTGCTGCAACGGCGACGGGACCAGCTGCTCCTGCCCCCGCAACTGCTGCCCCTCCTCCTACGCGTGCTGCTGCTGCCACTCCTACATCGCACGCGATGAAGCAGCGCTGCAGCTGCTACTGCTCCCTACCACCTCTTGCTGCTGCTAGCTGCTTTGCTGCTAGCAGCAGCAGCACGCATTCCAGCTGCTCACCTTGCCATTTACGTTATCCGTCACAGCAGAGTAAATGCGAGAATTTTCACGAAGTGAGCGAGACCGAGCCAAGATCGAGACCGAGAACATGCACATGGTTACGATCGCAATTTAACAGTGCTAGCAGCTGTGATTGGGGCTCCCCTCCGGTTACTTGGAGACACTCTAACCACATCATGATGGGCGTGGTCTGGCCAGGGTGACGCACTGTAGCCCGGAGGACCACATCACCCAGGTCCATCACGCCATCAAGGATGAGATCCCTGAGATCAAATAGACCACTCGCTGAGGGTTGATGTGGAGCAAAGGGGGGGGTTGCAGCTGCCAGACGAGGAGGACGGACTCATGCTCGACTTGGCTATGATGATCACGAGCTTGGGACCGTTTGGGTGTTGGATGGCATGACACTGGAAAATTTGGAAATATTTTTTAGGGCATGCAGGCCCATGCAAAAATGAACATGAGCTCTGTGTGTGAGTGCGATGCAAGACGACAAGAATTTGGCTAAGTCTGGAACGCTGAATATAAAGAACAAAGAGAGTTTACAAATGAGTCCCTAGCGGGCTTACATAGGGGCGCCGGCAGCTAACCGCACCAGGCCCCGTCACCCCTGCTGAACCCAAATGAGTCAACAGGGAGAACACACTGCATACACAACGAGAGTAACAAAGGTGGTCTCCTCGAAGCACCGGAACAACTCTCCGAGTGCCCGGGTCTCGACCACCGAGAAAATTTGAGCAGTGCCAAAACATCTCGAAATCAACGTCCATACATCACAGACGGCTTTCTGAACATCGGAAGCCCCACAATAGCCATCGGGTCTCCTCGTTGCATCGGTACAGTCAACCGGGTGCGCGGGTCTCAACCCACCAAGAAAACTCCCCTACCTCCTGACAAGCCCACATGGCTACCGGAACGCATCGACAGCGTCTCGCCGGCGCTGTCGTAGGTGCTGGAGAAGTCTCGGTGCACTCCAGAGGCCCGTCGTGTCGTCACGCCCTCCTCTGCCATATACCCCGAATGTGGGTACATCGGTAAACTAGCAGTGTCCTTCGTGATGGGTGGAAGCCATACAAACCAACACTCCCCCTGGCTGACATAGCCGTCCACACCAGAACAAATGAGCGAAGGCATGGAACAACAATGCATGGCATGCCATAACATGCATGAGTCAACTCGCACAAACACACACACACACTCGTCTGCTATCCATCTAGGGTCTCCCTGGACACTGGCACAGCCCACCAAGTGTCTGGGTCTCGACCATGAGAGGAGTGATGCACACGCACACAAACCAGTGTAATGCACATCATACACATGTCAGAGGACAAGAAGGTCTCCTTGTGACACTGGCGGTACCAGGGTCCGGGTCTCGACCACTACGAGCAATCCAACACAATAGTATCACCATCCAAACACAGGATCAAGGGAGGATCTCCTCGTAACACAGGTGCAACGCACCACGTGTCCGGGTCTCGACCAACAGCTCGCATGCACATGCCACACACAGTATAGCCACACACCAAGACACACAATCACATGGTCTCCTCGTGACACTGGTACAATGCACCAAGTGTACGGGTCTCGACCAACAGTGTGCTACCATCTATATGTAGCTGTGCAGGTATGTAGCATGAGGCACATGCGGGATGCTCTAGATGCTCACAACAGAGCATGGACCTCGCCATGCATCTCCTATGGCGTCGCGTCAGGCCGAGGTCCACACAACACTCCCCCTGGGCAGATGAACCTGGCAGCAATGTCCTCGATGGAGATACTGATGTCATAGCTAAACAGATCCTGGGCGATGAGTCATGTGGTGTATCCATCATGTAGAGATACCTCCCCCTTTCACGTGCGAGTCGACTCCCTCCCTCAAAGACAAAGTGGTGTCTCTAGCTACAACTCCTCACGTGAATCTGCATCACCTGGGGTATACCAGTCCTCGCGTGACTGCCAAGGGTCCCAACTCACAGTCTCTCCTGCCTCCGCACTGCCGCGATGCATCTGTGTGTGCCGGAGGAACGGGAATGGACGAGCAGTATGCGTGCGTGGATGAAGTGGCGGAGCTGGCCTCCGATACGAGATAGCACACCCTGAGACACAAGGGTGTACTGCCATAAGAGGAGAGCTGGAGTGACGAACCAGATCACCACTCGTGGATGAAGATGAAGATGGGGCAGGTGAGTCAGGTGGATGAAGGTGCGTGATGGCAGCAGAAGAGGAAGGAAGAGGGATGATGGGGTCGACAGGAGCCAGGATGGCGGAAGCCGAGGGCACACTCACCTCTCCTATGACAGTGTCTCCAACAGACGTCATACTCGGAGCTCGTACAAGATCCTCCCCGGGTATAGGTGTGCCAGATGCTGCTGGCGGAAGGCTCCTGCCGGTAGCAGTGATGTTGCCCTCCTCTGAGAATCGCTCACGTGCTGCCATCATCTCCCGCTGTAGCATGACTACACGCTCCTGCAGATCAGCATAATCTGCCTCGGACATGTCGAGGTGGCCTATGTCGACCAGGTGTAGGATAAACTCTGCCTCACTGGATGCTGCACATGCAGACTACACAACTCGTGAGTACTGTGCCATCTGCATCTCTGCTGCTGAAGACGATGGAACTGGTGCTACTGCATCCTCCTAGGGGTCAACCAAGCTCGCAATCTGCTGAGACGCTGGAACATTGGATGCAGTTGCAGGTGTCGCATCCACATCACAACTCGTGTCTGTTAGACGAGGAGTGAGCGGTCGCATGCCGAGAGAGAAGGAGAAGGATGAGTCGTCAGAGTCCGTGGAGCATGTAGAAATGTCGTCCGTGCAAGTACTGCCCCTCTCGGTGTCCATGTGATCAGCTAGGTCACCAGCAGGTGAACACGAAGGGGCAGAACTCAGCTCCAGCTGACGAGGAGACTCCATCTGCGTGTAGGGATCTACACCACTGTCCTCAACTGCCGCCGTAGTGGACACATGTGTGCAGGACTCCGGCTCGACAATGTCCGTCAAGGCGACCAATAAGCGCAGCTGGCGCTCACGCACTGTCTCGCCGGGAACGCTGGTCGCTACCACCTGCTCGATGATAGAGTAAGGACCATCATCTGACTCCGTCATTTATGTCGCTGCTCCATCGTGGATACGGGAACCCGGAGAATGTGGGAACATGGACGACTCCTCACGCTGAAGCTGGTCCTCATGTACCGCAGATGAGACGGTGGAGCCTGATGTGTCTACTACAGCATATGTCCCAACGATGTCTCTCAGAACTGCTGCTCTCAAGAATGCCTCAACCTCCAAAAGATCAACCGGCCGACTTTGCTCATGCACTGCGACAGCTATCGTACTGGTGTGAGTCTCGTGCGCCAACGCCCCCGGAGATCCGTGTGGGGCATCCCGATACGCACAAGACTGTTGTGCCACCACCAGGCCGGTACAAGTCAGAGTCGCGAGTGGCATCGCTAAGGCACGCGAGACCTGCACTCCTCCTGATGCAACCTGCTGCTGCAGAATGTCCGGCTACTGCCCCAGCGTAGATGTCGATCTCAATGACATACACGTCCCAAGTACCCCAACATCCGCCGGACTGGTGTGAGTCTGCTGCACGCTCTCCCCCAAAAGTATGATGGATGCATCTCGATCCTTACGAGACTCTTGTGCCACCCCTGGGCCTCCAGCCCAGGGGTCGGTCGGAGCCGCGAGTGGCACCGTCCAAGGACGCCGTGTCTGCGCTCCTCCTGATATCACCGGCTGTTGTGGAAGATCTGGATCCAACCTGGACGATGAAAGGAAACTCTCAACCATGAACGCCATGTCGGGGTCAGACTCCATTCCATGTGTTGTCTCTGTATCATCTGAATCTGCCTGAGCTGACGCTTGGGTAGCAGGGCCTGGCGCGAGTGCGGATCCTGACGCTACGGTCACATCAGGCAATGCGCGGTGACCACACTCCCCCTCGATAGGTACAGCAACGGAGGCCGAGGAGGTGGAGGATGCATCAAAACCGGCACGCGCACGCCGTGCGGAGCGCTGACGCTGACATTGCGGAGTCACTCGACTGGAACGACTGCATGAAGGCATGTCATCGCGAAATGGCATCGTGGTCGCAGCAGAGTGTAGGATCGAAAGGATGGAGGCAGCCTGGGACTCGCTGGCAGATAGAGCTGAAGGTAGACCATCGGATGAGGAAGGAGGAGAGGATGGAGGAGATGTGATCGAAGAGATCATCGACAAACAAGTAGCAGAAGCACGCTCAGTGACGACGAGGTCACAAAGCCGCTGCACTGTCTGCCGGAGGCTGTGGACCTCAGCGAATATGCTCGCCAAAGGTCCAGCTAGGGGATCTACCAACGTCGGCATATCCGTATGCTGTGGAGGACGCAGGCTCGGACGAGGCTGTAGCCAATGTGGATGCCAGCCGAGAGGGTGCGTCCAACAGCGACGCCAACCATGATGTCCATCACCACAGTAGTAGCAGGCGAACGCGCGGGGCGCCTGCTCAGATGTCTGCGCACTCATCTCGTGCTCTAGACGATGGATAGGTACCGAGGGCACCTACTCCCGGTGGTAAACACCAAGCCACGGGAGGAATGAGGCCAGTAGGTACTGTCACTCTTGGAGGTCACGGCGTCCGGGTCAGCAAACGTGACCAGACGAGAAGAGTTGCACTACCACAGCATGCCCAGAGAGTACAGTCCGACTAACTGCGGCCACTAATGCTACTGCCACTAATGGAGCGAAGACTGCTCCAAGACGAGAAGGGGTGGCGGCTGCAGGTGTGGCTGTTGCTCCAAGCGGTAGACGACCCAGCCCTCGAAGCTGGTAAGACTCGAATCCGCCGTCGATCCTCCGGGGTGAAGTGCGCGCACCAATCCACGGGCCCCAGGAAGACGCCGGTCCACGACGCGTCTCGAAGCGGAGATCGCTGTCGACGACAGTCCGCTGTCGGCTCTGAAGGCGAAAGTGCAAGCTCTCGCGCAGCCGCCGCACTAAGTAGTCGTCGACACTCCACCGCCTGATGCTGCAATTGCGGCTATGAAAGCTGTAACGACTGCTGCAGTGGTAGTTGGAAGATTATCCTCCTTTTTTTATGTTTTGCCTTTTTTTTTCCTTGCCCACGGCCACCCCCCTCCTTTTTTTCCCTCTTTCCCTCACCCTCCACGCCCTTTTTCTTCTAGGTCTCCCCTCTGCTCGCCTTAGGCCCTCGCCTTTTTGTTTGGTTGTTTTTTCTCTCCCTTTTTTTTTCACTCGCTTTCAAGCATACCCCTTTTCGTATTTTTTGTGACTCGCCCCCCCCCCTTTCCTCGATTGCCCAGAAGGTGGGCGAATGGAGAAAATAAGGAGGGGGAGAGGGGGAGAGGGGGGGGTGTCCGGCTGTCCGGCCCTCCTTCCCGTGCACGCTCGCTTGCTCGCTCGCTCAGCGAGCGAGTGAGCGAGTGGGTGTGGGGGGGAGTAGTGAGCGAGAGGGGGGGGGATCCTGTCCGCCCCTCTGACCCGACCCCTTCGTCGGTCGGCCGACGGGGCCGACGGGGCCGACGGGGCCCACGAGGCCGACGGGCCCCCTCCGAAGGGCCCCTCGGAGGGGCTCGGCAGGGCCCTCCGAGGGCCCCCCTAAGAAGGGGAGGAAGGGAGGGGGGGTGCGAAAGGGGCCCCCTCAGAGGGCCCCCCCGATCAGAGGAGGGCTGCGAGGCCCTCCTCGCAGCGACAGCAGCAGCTGCAGCGGCCAGGTGCAGCTGCTGCGGTTGCTGCTGCTACTGCTGCTTCTGCTGCTTCTGGTGCTGCTGCTGCTCTGCGCAGCAGCTGCTGCTGCTGCTTGCTGCTGCCGCCGCGGCTGCTGCTTCTGCTGCCGCCGCTGCTGCAGTAGCTGCTGCTACTGCTGCTATATGCTGCTGCTGTTGTTTCCTGCTACCGCCGCGGCTGCTGCTGCTGCACGCTGCTGCTGCTGCCGTCGCTGTTGCACGCTGCTGCTGCTGCCGCCACTGCTGCAGTAGCTGCTGCTGCTGCTGCTATATGTTGCTGCTGCTGACGCTACTACTGCAGCGGCTGTTGCGCTGCTGTAGCTGCTTTCGCCTACTGCTGCTGCTGCTGCACTCTGCTGCTGCTGCTGCCGACGCTGCTGCACGCTGCTGCTGCTACCGCCGCTGCTTTTCGCGGCTCACCGCCCCTGTGGCGTTGACTCGCAGTCGTTTCACGCTCCCTCACGCTGCTGCCGGCGTGGCGCCACGTGGCGCGTTCTCTTTGCGTTCCGCCCACTGCTGCTCACACACCCCCCTGTGCTCTGATACCAAATTCGAAATGTTTTTTAGGGCATGCAGGCCCATGCAAAAACGAACATGAGCTCTGTGTGTTAGTGCGATGCAAGACGGCAAGAATTTGGCTAAGTCTGGAACGCTGAATATAAAGATCAAGGAGAGTTTACAAATGAGCCCCTAGCGGGCTCATATAGGGGCGCCGGCAACTAACCGCACCGGGCCCCGTCACCCATGCTGAACCCAAGTGAGTCAACAGGGAGAACACACTGCATACACCACGAGAGTAACAAAGGTGGTCTCCTCGAGGCACCGGAACAACTCTCCGAGTGCCCGGGTCTCGACCACTGAGAAAATATGAGCAGTGTCAAAACATCTCAGAATCAACGTCCAGACATCACAAACGGCTTTCCGAACATCGGAAGCCCCACAATAGCCATCGGGTCTCCTCGTCGCACCGGTACAGTCAACCGGGTGCGCGGGTCTCAACCCACCGAGAAAACTCTCCTACCTCCTGACAAGCCCACATGGCTGCCGGAACGCATCGACCGCGTCTCGCCGGCGCT
>SZWC01003658.1:166751-186727 GCA_023375785.1 Penium margaritaceum | reverse complement strand
GGGGAGGGGGGAGGTGACGTAGAGGTTTCTGTGCTTTTTCACATGGTGGAGCACATGCGGGTTGTGGTTGGGAGAAAGGACCTGTCCTGCTACCCCTCCCCTGCATCCATGGAGGGGCAGATAGTATGTACAGCAGCTGTTGTGGGTGAGGGAAGGCCTCAAGCCACTGGCCAATGGCGAGGTGTGGTACGCTGCGGGGTAGACGAAGGTTGTGAAGGCTGGTGGCTGGGGTGAAGGACATAAAGGTCCCCGCAGCAGTAGGCGGCACTGTCCATGCTGCAGAAACGACCCCAATCCTTCTATGGTCCTGATGTAGTTATGCTCTTGATGGAAGGCGTGGTCTAATGAAAATGTAAGTGGTCGGCATGTCATGTACCAAAGGACAAGAGTTGGCTTTGCCACATACCTATCTGTGTGACACGGGCCGAACCTTTTTTTAGAGTTTTTGCTGTTGACTGGCCCTCCTAGAACAAGGATTGTGGAGGTGAAAATTTCTAATCCACAATCAAAAGCTGATGCAGTGGACCACCATGCCTTGGACGTGTTCATATCGTGCTGTGTGAGAACATACCGTCCGATACCCTGCATTTCATGTTTTGGCATAGTTCTGCCTTAGCGCTCCCCTGTATTTTTGCTTCAACCCAAGAGGTGACCTGGGAACCCTTACAAGGGTATTAGTGTCAGTCTGGGTGCTCTTCAAGTTGACACCACATTTCAGTGCTCTCTATGGTGGTTGGCAACTCCTTTGACAATATGTGCTTCACTTCGCATGCACTACAGTATCCACTGGAGACCTTTTGGTGGCTCCCTCTGAGAACATGCAAGGAAGCTTCCTAGCAACACTCCCATTGACCAGGCGTCAGTGCCTGATCAGACGGTGACGACAGTCACAAGTCGTGCACGCAACGGCAAGAGTTTGGCTGGGGGACACAAGGCAAAGTGTCTGAATGCTTCAAGAGCATTTGCAGAGAGAGATGACAAATGACAGGTCCATGGCATAAATACCTGCCGCGGCGCACAGCGGGTGTCGCATGCGACGGTCCAAGAGCTATCCTAAAACCGGCCCAAAACCACTGTTTTGGCCATAACTCTGCGCACACATGTCAGAATGCTACGCCGTCTGCACCTAGACGTGCAGGATCACAAGACGGACGCTACAACTGGTCACATGCATGCATCCATCATCAAACGGTGGACACGCAATGCAAAAACATGCAAATCGAGCTCATGGCCAGTCCGCCGAAAAGACTCCTGCAAGCTGCACAAAAACATCAGGGAGTCCCGGCAGTGTCCGGGGCTCTGGAACGGTAGTCGGCCAGCTCCAAGCTGGTAGTCCGCCGCCAGTCGGCGCACCGGTGTCACCAGGCCCGCCTCAGGGATCTGCACGAGTATGGACACGACCGAGTAGTCACAGTAGACTGCACAAGAACGTCACAAATCACAACAGTCCCCCATGACCCGATGGTACGCATGTCCATACACGTGCAGCACTGGGACAAGTATAATAGTGAGTGTAAAACAGATGGGACACGGACACACACTCCACACTCAACCACCCTCTGGCATGAGGCGAAGCCCAACAGAACGAATGGCCACCAGGAACTTTCCGTGAGCTAGTGCCTTCGTGCAGAAATCAGCACGCTGCATGTCTGTGCAAACCCACATGACGGAGGTCACGCGTCGCTCCACCAGATCACGCACAAAGTGATGCTCAACTGCAATGTGCTTCATGCGAGCGTGAAAGACATCGGAGTTCTCCGCAATGGCGAGAGCACTCTGGTTGTCGCAACGAAGCACAATGGCGGGTACTGACTGACCAAGCTCAAGAAATAGGCGCTGCAGCCACACCGCCTGAGCAGCCCATACGCCAAAAGGAACGTACTCTGCCTCCGATGAGCTACGTGCGATGCAGCCCTGCTTCCCGTTGCGCCAAGACAGAGCGGTACCACCGAGTAGGAACATGTAGCCAGTACGGCTGCGTCCACCTGGGCTCTAGGCCCAGTTGCTGTCAGTGTAGCCGTCAAGGACCATTGAACACTGCTGACGAAAGCAGAGTCCGAGGTACGGCGTGAAGACCACGTACCGCACCACTCGCACAGCCGCGTGAAGGGTTATGGCACGTGGAGCCTTCAAGAACTAAGCGAGGAGATTGACAGCGAAAGCGATGTCAGGACGTGTGGTAGTGGCCAGGTACATCAGAGATCTAATGAGACGGAGGTACAAAGTCACGTCCACTGTCTCCCCCAGCTATGTGGGATCATCGACCTTCACGGCATCCTGCCCATCGGGTGTAAGAGGTGTGGAAGCGGTGGGCATTGCACCAAGGAGATCGCTGAAACGCTCCCCCACGACTCGTGCGTATCGAGCCTAATGCAGCAACAGTGTCCGACGCTTGCGATCTCGCACGATCTCCATACCAAGAAACACTGATGCAGGACCGAGGTCCTTCATCCTGTAGGCCGTCTGAAGGACAGTCTTGGCCTCATTCACGGCCTCAAGGGACGGAGACGCGATCAGAAGGTCAATGACATAGACCAAGATGGCGGTGAACCGCTCGGGTGTCGGTAGGATGAAGAGGGAGGGATCTGCCTCGCTCTGTACATATCCCGCACGAGTCAAAGTGCCGGTGATCTCCCGGTTCCAACACCGCGGAGACTGCTTGAGGTCGTACAAGGACTTGCGCAAGCGCCAAACCTTGTCACCGTCCTCAAAGCATGGTGGATGAGCCACGTAAATCTCCTCATCCAGAGAGCCATGGAGGAACACATTGTTCACGTCCATCTGGTGCAGTTCCCAGTCATGCTGAGCCACTACACCGAACAGAGATCGAGCTGAGGTCATGCGGCCGACAGGGGCAAAAGTGTCAGTGTAATCGACGCCCTCAATCTGACAGTACCCCTTGACGACCAAGCGGGCCTTGTAGCGTTCCAGTGAGCCATCAGGCTTCACTTTCTTACGAAAGTTCCAGTTGACCTGAAAAGCCTTCCTCCCATGCGGAAGGCCGACAAGCTAGTAGACTTTATGCTCTCGGAAAGTGTGAAGCTCATCCTCGCAGGCAGCGCGCCAAGCGTCAGCATCCTGTGATGAGAGAGCTTCCCTTAGGGTGCCCGGGTCGGGTGCCATAGAGGGAGAGCTCTGCGTGGCAAGGGCACACGCCTCGGTGCTAGGCCTGACGACCACAAGATCAGCTGCTTCATCACAATCGATATGGAACTCGCGAATGACGAGATCCTACCCTACGGGGCACGACGGATGTACCTCTGTGAGCTCAGTGCGGACACTCAAACCTAGAGCCTTTGTGCTGGGGTCACCACTGGCGATGCTGCGAGGGGGGCGCCTGGTTGCGGGGCCCGACGCTCGCTGAGCTCCGGAATCCAGTGGTCAAAGACGGCCACCGGGCTCACAGGAGTAACCTGAGCTCGAGGGGCGCACCTCAGGATCAGGGACAGGCACGACCACAACTGGTGGGGGCTGAGGCAAGGCAGCCGGTGATGCCGTTTCGAGGAGATGCGTGTGTGGGGGGCACGGGGCTGGGTGTGACAGCACGAGCGGGCAAGACTAGACCTGACACAGAGACAGGAGTGCTAGCAGACGCAGGTACGGGAGTAGGCGAGACCGGACCAGACACAGAAACAGGAGTGCCAGCATACGCAGGTATTAGCGCAGAAGAAGGCGCAGGAACAGAAGCAGGGGTACCTGTGGGGCGTGAAACAAGCTGTACGGGCGAGGTCTCTAGACTGACGACGATGATTGCCGGATCATGAAGGGCCGGAGACCGAGAGGTGAAGGGGGCTCGAACGGACACATCAGCCTTGTGACAGGTGCTCGCTGGCGTAGAAGTCTCCCCCATCCGCCGAGAACCCTCACAGGTAGGAACATGTGTGGCGAAGAGTGCCGTGATCGAAGTCAGGTCACGGTAGGTGAGAGACTCGAAAAAGAGCGCGTTGCGTGACTCAATGACGCGACGACGAGTAGGGTCCCAGAAGCGCCAGGCCTTCGACCGCGGGGAAATGCCTACGAAGGCATAGAAGTGGCCCCGAGGTGAGACCTTGGACCACTGCTGGTCCTCATTGTACCACACGGAGGCCAGGGATCCCGAGACGCCAGCTAGACGAAGGTTAGCACGGTGTCCAAACCAGAGCTCATATGGTGTAATATGGTCCGGAAGCTGACCATGCGGGAGGCGGTTCCAGACCCAAGTCATGTAGGCAAAACCCTCAAAGACAAAGGACTTAAGGAGACCGCACTCAGACCGCATAGCGCGAACTGCATCCTCCATGGTGCGGTTCCAGCTCTCGGAAATACCGTTCTGATGAGGGGTAGCAGGAGCAGAGACCTGGTGAAAAATCCCGTACTCAGCAAAGAATCTGTCCATCTTGCCAAGGAACTCAACGCCACGATCCAAGCAGAAAGTATGTAGCGTGTGACGTGAATGACGCTGAGCTATCACTAGCCAAAGTCAAACCGCAAGGGCGGTGTCGCTATTCTGACGCAGGCTATAGACCCACCGCATCCAGGTAAAGTGATTAGCCAGAGTCTGAACAAACTGGCCCCAATTAGATAGGGACGCAACCGGCAGAGGACCGAGAAGGTCTGAGTGAACTAGCTCAAGAGGCCAAAGCGCTCGGAAATGAGAGTCAGGGTAGGTGCATCGGTGCATCTTCCCCTGAGCACAAAAGAGACAGTCGGTCTTGGGTGGCTTCTTGAAAGAAGCCGCGTCAAGACTGAGAGCTGGCTGTGTTCGAATGAGCTTCGACACAGTATCGGAGTCCACGTGACACAGTCAGCTCTCGGTCTTGACGCGGCTTCTTTCAAGAAGCCACCCAAGACCGATTGTCTCTTTTGTGCTCATGGGAAGATGCACCGATGCACCTACCCTGACTCTCATTCCCGAGCGCTTTGGCCTCTCGAGCTAGTTCACTCAAACATTCTTGGTCCTCTTCTGGTCGCGTCCCTATTTGCTCGGGGCCGGTATGTTCTGACTCTGACTGATGACTTTACCCGGATGCGGTGGGTCTATAGCCTGCGTCAGAAGAGTGACAGCGCCCTTGCGATTTGACTCTGGCTAGTGATAGCTGGGCGTCATTCACGTCAAATGCTACATGCTTTCTGCTCGGATCGCGGCGCTGAGTTCCTTGGCAAGATGGACAGATTCTTTGCTGAGTACGTGATTTTTCACCAGGTCTCTGCTCCTGCTACCCCTCATCAGAACGGTGTTTCCGAGCGTTGGAACCGCAACATGGAGGATGCGGTTCACGCTACCCTACTAATCTTGAATTTTGATTCTAAAAATTTTTGGTGCAATTTATACAACGAAAATGTGTCTTTGTCTAATTTATTAAGTACCACATAAATAATTACTTTTGGCCTAAAAAGTCAAAGTAATATGGTCGCATGCGTTTTTACTCATGATTTGTCGAAGAAAGATGAGAACGACCAGTTCACTTCCTACCGAAGGTCGGAAAGGGGCACTGTGAGAGCTGTCATCGCTGTTAGAATTGTCCGATGTGTCAGTTCTGGCGCGTTTCAGCCGACGCGCGAGACAAACAACGAGATTTTGTGTGGCTGTCGATCTCGAATGCCTTCGATGCCGAAATTAAGGAACACACATTTTTGTTCATCGAATGTCAAGGTACCACCCAAATAACTCCTTCGCCAAATTCCATTAACAAAATTCAAGAACACTTAATTAGTAACTTTGAAAAAATCGAAATTCAATATCACTAGGGTATGCGGTCTGAGAGCGGTCTCCCTGAGTCCTTTGTCTTTGAGGGTTTCGCCTACATGACTTGGGTCTAGAACCGCCTCCCGCACGGTCCGCTTCCGGAGCATATTACACCATATGAGCTCTGGTTTGGACACCGTGCTAACCTTCGTCTAGCTGGCGTCTGGGGATCCCTGGCCTCCGTGTGGTACAATGAGGACCAGTAGGGGTCCAAGGTCTCACCTCGGGGCCGCTTCTGTGCCTTTGTAGGCATTTCCCTGCGGTCGAAGGCCTGGCGCTTCTGGGACCCTACTCGTCGTCGCGTCATTGAGTCAAGCGACGCGCTCTTTTTCGAGTCTCTCACCTACCGTGACCTGATGTCGATCACAGCACTTTCTGCCACACATGTTCCTACCTGTGAGGGATCTCGGCGGATGGGGGAGACTTCTACGCCAGCGAGCACCTGTCACAAGGCTGATGTGTCTGTTCAAGCCCCCTTCACCTCTCGGTCTCCGGCCCTTGATGACCCGGCGATCATCGCCGTCGGTCCAGAGACCTCGCTTGTGCAGCTTGTTTCACACCCCACTGGTGCCCCTGCTTCTGTTCCTGCGCCTACTTCTTCGCCAGTACCTGCGTATGCTGGCACTCCTGTTTCTGTGTCTTGTCCAGTCTCGCCTACTCCCGTACCTGCGTACCTGCGTTTGCTGGCACTCCTGCCTCTGTGTCAGGTCCAGTCTTGCCTGCTCTTGCTGTCATACCCAGCCCCGTGTCCCCCACACACGCATCTCCTTGCACGGCATCACCGGCTGCCTTGCCTCAGCCCCCACCAGTTGTGGTCGTGCCTGTCCCTGATCCCGAGGTGCGTCCCTTGAGCTCAGGTTACTCCCGTGAGCCCGGTGGTTGTCTTTGACCACTGGATTCCGGAGGTCGGTGAGCGTCGGGCCCCGCACCTAGGCGCCCCCCTCGTAGCATTGCGAGTGGTGACCCCGGCACAAAGGCTCTAGGCTTGAGTGTCCACACTGAGCTCACAAAGGTACATCTAGCGTGCCCCGTAGGGCACGATCTTGTCACTCGTGAGTTCCATATCGCTTGTGATGCAGTAGCTGATCTTGTGGTCGTCAGGCCTAGCACCGAGGCGTGTGCCCTTGCCACGCAGAGCTCTCCCCCTATGGCGCCCGACCCGGGCACCCTAAGGGAAGCTCTCTCATCACAGGATGCTGACGCTTGGCGCGGTGCCTGTGAGGATGAGCTTCGCGGCGGTCCAAGAGCTGTCCTAAAACCGACCCAAAACCAGTGTTTTGGCCATAAGTATGTGCACACATGCCAGAATGCTACGCCGTTTGAACCTAGACGTGCAAGATCACAAGAATGACGCTACGACTGGTTACATGCATGCATCCATCATCAAACGGTGGACACGCAGTGCAAAAACATGCAAATTGTGCTCATGGCAGTCCGCCGAAAAGACTCCTGCAAGCTGCAGAAAAACAACTGAGAGTGCTGGGAGTGTCCGGGCTTCTGAAACGGTAGTTGGCCAGCTCCAAGCTGGTAGTCCGCCGCCAGTCGTCACATCGGTGTCACCAAGGCCCGCCTCAGGGATCTGCACGAGTATGGACATGGCCGAATGTACAAGAACGTCACAAATCACAACACCCTCTCGAGGCAAATTTGCTGGGGGCATTGCATTTGCCTTTTTTAGCCTAATTGTGTAACATTTTCCGTGTGAGTGGTCCCACTTTTGGAATTTCTTTTGGACACAAAAGCCATCTGTTGGGCTGCCGGAATGTAGCTACTAGTTGCTTGTGGAGGTGATGGGTCATATAAATGCAATCGGTGGATTGCCCCCACGTCTGTAGTTTACATGAGCATTTTCTTGAGTCTATGGATTAAAGACCATGGGAAAAGTTAATTTCATGATTGTTATGCCGAAGGGAGCGTAGATGGTGAAGAGGTAGAATTTACGAGGTAGAACACGATGTAGAGTTTGGGACATTTGAGCAATTTATAACTTGCGGTAAGTGTCAAAATGATCGATTATGTATATACACGTGTCGAGTTACAAATGAGACATACCGTACTGATGGGTACATTCGTTCAAAATAGTTTTTTTCATTCTCCCATCCGTTCGGTAATAAAATATTGTCCATTTGAGCGAGTCACCTCTGAAATTCTATTTTCAAGTCAAAAATTTTGCCCCCAGTGTTGCCCTTGAATACAACACAGAATTTGGGTTCACCCACAAATGGGGACGGCGGCATCCGTTAAAAAAGGCAATTAGCCCCACGAATGACTAGACCTTCCTTGCTCGTCTCCTACGCAAAGCGAATTCGCGTAGCAAATGGGCAAGCAGGATCGGACGGCTGCGCGTGATCCGCTCCACGCGGACACGCGCAGCCGAAGTTCGGAGCTTCGAACTTTAATTGTTCGAAGGATCGAGCTCCAGCCACCCATAGGACATGAACAGTGGGCGAAATTAGAAAACCCTTGTTTATTGAACTACCCCATTGAACGGGCACTAGTAAAATTAAAAATGCCCCAAAATGGGAGAATATAAGAAACACTAAATTGGAATTCTAAAAGAGAACGAATGTTCACGTCAGTATGGTAGTTGGGGTCGTTGGGTCCATTGTCGAGCGACGCATGCGGAGTCGCGTCGTGAGTGGTCGGATTCGAGAAGGTCCGTCGAGAAATTGTGGGTCTTCGAGAATCGATTGTGAAAATGGGAGATGCATATTTTCAAATCTAGATTCGTCTCAGTCGTGATACTTTTGTTGTGGATTCGCAAGAGTGGTTGAAGTTGTGAGAAGGGTTGAGAAGGTTCCTTGGGGGCGAGGGCAGTTGGCCGGTTTGCACTTGACTGTTGGAGTGAATATCGTAGTCCTCGCAACGCGATGGGCTGTTTGTGAAACAACAGAAATACTCACTCGGAAAGACTAGGGACTAGTGTGTTGGTTTGTGTGGCTTCAGACCGTCACGACCGACACAGCTGGTTTACCAATATACCCACATTCGGGGTATATGGTAGAGGAGGGCGTGACGACACGACGGGCCTCCGGAGTGCACCGAGACTTCTCCAGCACCTACGACAACGCCGGCGAGACGCGGTCGATGCGTTCCGGCAGCCATGTGGGCTTGTGAGGAGGTAGGAGGGTTTTCTCGGTGGGTTGAGACCGGCGCACCCGGTGGACTGTACCGATGCGATGAGGAGACCTGATGGCTGTTATGGGGCTTCCGATGTTTGGAAAGCCGTCTGTAATGTCTGGACGTTGATTCTAAGATTTTTTGGCACTGCTCATATTTTCTCGGTGGTCGAGACCCGGGCACTTGGAGAGCTGTTCCGGTGCCACGAGGAGACCACCTTTGTTGCTGTCATGGTGTATACAGTGTGTTCTCCCTGTTGGCTCATTTGGGTTCAGCAGGGGTGATGGGGCCCGGTGCGGCTAGCTGCCGACGCCCCTATACAAGCCCGCTAGGGGCTCATTTGTAATCTCTCCTTGTTCTTTTATATTCAACGTTCCAGATTGGCCAAATTCTTGCCGTCTTGCATCGCACTCACACACAGAGCTCATGTTTGTTTTTGCATGGGCCTGCATGCCCTAAATCATTTCCAATTTAGTGTACGTCTGGTACGTAATGCTCCCCCCCCCCCCTTGAGCCGTGACGTCCCTGCGCACGTACAGATGTGGCCCGGTGACGACGGTAAGAGCCGTCGATTAGGTGATCGACGTCTCAAACGTTGTGGAAGGGTTCCCAGCTGTTATGTGCAGCGTCAGAGCTGTGCCACTTGACAAGATATTCTATCATCTTGCCTCGTCGTCGATGGCCGAGGATGTCCTTGATGACGTACGTTGTATCCTCGTCCACTTGAACGGGAGGAGGGGGAGGGACATCCCTACCGAGGAAGTTCTCTTCGGGGACTCGATAGAGCTTGAGTCTGTTCACATAGAACATTGGATGGACTTGCGTAGTGTCAAGAAGTTTGAGTCACGCAACCATGGGGGTTTGCATGTGCTCAATCTCAAATGGTTCCAACCATCGTGGTTTGACCTTCGAACAGCCGGCTCCGCGGAGTTTGATGTTAGCCGAGCTGAGAAGGACTTTGTGTCGAACAGCGAATATGTCCTCGCAGCTAGAATTCCTAGGCAGTAAGTTGGGGCAGTAGCGTTGTTGATGCAGTGCGTGGGCTTCCACGCTCGTTGCTTAGTTTGATGCCCCCTCAGTCTGTCGCTGTAGAGTCTAAGTCTGAGTGCTCTGGGTTTGTTACTCAGAAATGCGCGCCCCAATGTTAGCACCAGAAAGCAGCTGAAAACTGGAAGGAACTGATTACGAATGAAGAATGAGACACAATGGGAGACCCCTCCAAGAACTAGCCTCCCCCAGCTCTGTATATCTTGTTACTCAGTTCACCAGCCAATCAGAAAATAGCTCTATTTTGAGCCTGGCAGGTTTTCTCGGTGAGCCCTGTCAGGCGGCCGACAGCCTGAAACACGGGCGTCGTCCGTTTTGCCTGAAACCTAGATCATTCCATGATACCAACGCTACGAACGCAGTTGTGCGGTCAGAATCAGCTAGAAACATAGTAGTGAGGAGTTATGGCTGCCCAAACCTAGGCAGCGCCTATACCAGTCCTTGATGACAATAGTGCCACACATGTATGACATTTGGATCCAAAGAAAAGCAGGCGGCTGCAAAAGAAATGGTACAGTTAGTTCCAGCATTGGACGCATGCAGACAGCATCCATAGTGGCAGTGACCGCCGGCGGCCTGATCTCCGAGGTGGCCTGCCGATGGAGCTGAGCACGTTGCCAGAGGGAGAAGGCTCCAGCAAACTGCGTGTAGTCATCGGCGTGCGTCAGCAGCACCGGACGACACTCAAGTAGTGTCGAGTCTCGCCGTCAGTCATCTGCATGTCGATGTACACAAGCCGGGAGGACACAAAAGAGCACAATGAGAGATGTGAGAAAAAAACCAACACTCCTCCATGACTCACAGGCGTAGTGCACATGGACGGGCAGTGACACATTCAACAATCCGACTCCCCCAGGGTAAGGAGAGGCACAGGGAGGAACAAAGAGTGCAACTCACCGACGCACACCAACCAAACTCACAGCCTTCTTGAACGATTTGCACTTTGGTGCCTTGCTAAAGAAGTCAGCCAGCTGCCGTGCTATCTTACTCCACATAATGCTGATGCTGCCGTCGTGCAAGAACAAGCGCACATAGTGATATTCAACATTGATGTGCTTTGTGCATGTGTGATGCACACCGTCATTGTCGGTGATGGCCATGGCACTCTCATTGTCACAGTGCAACGTGATGGATGTGATAGACTGATGCAACTCAGACAAAAGATGACGCAACCACACGCTCTCACATGCGCCTGAGCCAAGGGCCACGTACTCAACCTCAACAGTGCTTCGTGAAATACACCCCTGCTTGCCATTGCACCAGGACACAGTCGTACCGCAAACCAGAAAGATACAGCCTGTGCTGCTCTTTCCGTCCAGACTGTCGGCCCAGTCACTGTCCATGTAGCCCACCGCGACCACAGACGGCTGTCAGCGGAACATGAGACATTGCCGTGGAGTTGGGACAACATAGCATAGTACTCGGATCACGCCCTCAAAGTGGAGGTGACGCGGCTCATGAGAGAACCAAGTCAGGAGGTTGACGGCGAACGCAATATCTGGGCGTGTCGTCGTTGCTAGGACCATCAGTGACCTGATGAATCGCAGATACGTGGTCACGTTCACTGGCTCCCCCACAACGCCTGGGTCAGAGGTCTTCAGCTTCACTTGGCCATCTGGTGACATGGGTGAGGATTCACTCGGTATGAGGGGCAGGTCCTCGGCCAAGCGAGTGGATAGAGTCTGTACATAGGCAGCCTGGTGGACGTGCCAGATGCCCTTGGAGGAATCATGCTCGAGCTCCATGCCCAGGAAAACCCGGGCAGAACCAAGATCCTTCATCTAGTAGGCGGTGTGCAGCAAGTCCTTGACATGCTAGATGGCAGCCATGTCTGGCAACGCAATGAGGAGATCGTCGACGTAGACCAGAACGGTGACGAAGGTCTGGCCTCGCGGGTTGATGAACAATGCGAGGTTAGCAATGCTACGCAAGAGGCCACCGCGGAGGAGCGTGCGACGAATCTCCTAGTTCCAGCACCGAGGCGACTGCTTCAGGCCGTAGAGGGCCTTCCGCAGCCGCCAAACCTTCTGAGTGCCATCGTCAAAGCCTGGAAGCTACACCATGTAGAGCTCTTCTTCCTCAAACAAGCCATGAAGGAAAGCGTTGCTTACATCCATCAGATGTAGCTCCCACCCGTGCTGGGCAACGAGTCTGAAGAGCACTCGGCTAGTGGTGAATCGGCCGACTGGGGAAAGATCTAATCGTAATCAACCACAGGGACCTGAGAAAATCCCTTGGTTGTGAGGCAGGCCTTGTACTTGTCGAAGGACCCGTCCGGCTTCCATCTGCACTGGAAGACCCATTTGGCACCGATGGCCTTCCGATTCGGAGGGAGATCGACGAGGTTATACACGTGGTGCTGCTGGACAACAGGGAGCTCATCGACACAGGCAGCATCCTAATGTGCAGCCTCGGGTGAGGCTAGAGCCTTGCGTAGGGTGACGGCATCCTCCAGGCGTGCCGTGGATCATGCTGCAAGGGCGTGTGCATCTCGAGCACTTGGCGGGATGCGTGTGAGTGCAGCCGTGATGGCATGCCGATACTCGTGATGGAGCATGGCATAACCTAGTGCGGAGCCTGGGTGGAGGTCTACAATGATGGCCGAAGTGGTTAGGCCGAGGGCCTTGGTGCCAGTGTCCCCACTCACTATCGTAGGAGTGGAAGAGACACGTGGGGTGACGGGGGGCCGAGGCACCACGGGATACGGTGTGGTGGTTTGCGCACTCACTTATGACCTAGGTTGGAGGCTACCACCTAGGCCATGCATGTAGCATGGTAGAGCAGGAGATGACACCGAGTGCGAGGTGCTGGCGGAGGCGGATGAATCTACTGGCTTGAATGGACCAGCGGGCGCGGAAGGGGCGGCAGACGCGGAGGGGCCTGCGGATGCGACCAGGGCTGTCGGCTCGGAGGGGACAGCAGACGTGACTAGGGCTGCCGACTCGGAGGTGCTAGCGGACACGACCGGGGCTGCCGGCGTAGTGGGGCCAGTGGACGCAGACGTGTGTGCCGGCCCGAAGTGACCAGTAGAATCGGACGGAGCTATCGGTGTGGAGGGGCTAGCGGACGCGACTGGGGTTGCCGGCCCAGAGGGACCAACAGACTCAGAAGGGGCTGTCGACGCGAACTGGCCAGCGGACGGGACTGGGGCTGCTCGCCCAGAGGGACTAGCAGACTCGGACGGGACTGCCTGTGCGGAGGAGCCAGCGGGCGCCACTGGGGCTGCCAACCCAGAGGGACCAGTGGACAGGGCTGGGGGTGTTGGCCCTCAGGGACCAAGTGATGTGTCGCTCGGAAGCGGCAGGACGGAGGACGGACTTACCACTCCTCCATATGACGAGAGGGACATTGACGAGATGGAGCAAACGAGGTCACAAGGAAACAACTCTTCAAAGAAGAGGGCATTGTGGGACTCGACGATGTAGTACTGGGAGGGATCCAAGAAGCGCCAGACTTTGGACTGATGGGAGACACTAAGGAAGGTGCAAGGACGTCCGCGAGGGGAGAGCTTGTCGCCCCGTTGCGGGGAAGGCAGCCAAACAATGGCCACACAACCCCAGACGCGAGCCGGGCAAAGGTCAGCCCGCTGACCGCACCAATGCTGGTACGGCGTGGAATCGCGGGGAAGAGGGCCATGGGGAATTCGGTTCCAGACCCACGTCATGTAAGGCCATGGCTTCAAAGTAGAAGCCATCGGAGAGGCAGAACTTGACCTGCATGGTGTGGACGGTGTCAGCCATGGTGCGGTTCCACTTCTCGGAGATGCCGTTATGGGCTGTTGTGTAAGGCGATGAAGTCTCGTGGTGGATACCGCGAGAGGCGAGAAAAGTCGTGGTCTCTCCCATGTACTCGCCATTGAGATCATAGCAAAAGCTGCAAAGAGGCTGACCATACTCGCGCTCCGCACGGACAAGCGATTCCTGAATGGTAGGAGTAACATCGCTCTTCTACCAAAGGCAGGATACCCAGCGGTAGCGAGAGTAGTCGTCAGTGAGGGTGAGGATGTAGAGTCCATGCTCCCCGATGGACTCAGTAGGTAGAGGACCCATGACATCGGAATGGACAAGGTCCAGAGGGGCGGACACACGGGAGAAAGACTGAGGGTATGATGACCGGTGCATCTTGCCATTAGCGCAATCAATGCACTATGTGGGGCACGGCTAGGGGAAGGAGTCCGGATCATTGCCATTGCCATTGGCTGGCTTGGTGTAGAGCATGCTATGGACGGCAGCAGAGTGGACGTGGCAAAGGTGGCGGTGCAAGAGACGTGTGTGCTGTGGTAAGAGTGTGCTGGTGACAAGCACATGGCCTGTGGTGGCCGACGATGAGGGGACGGAGGGAGCGGAGGACAGATGAGGCACATGCTATAGGTTGCCACAGGCGGTGGCTTGTAGAACGATAAGAAAGGACGGACGTAACGACACAGTGCCAAGGCCATGTGAGTGAACAACATCCATGCTCATGCGGTCAAGGGCAGGAGGCTGAGCTCAAGACTTGGGACGAAGAGGACATAAGTCATGAAGACATCACCGGCAGGACCACGGACGACGCCGACGCCGCGGATAGGCAATACCTATCCGGAGCCCATCCGGACACCAGACACATCGACAATAGGACCAAGCATACTGAAGGCCTTACAAGAGGCCATCATGTGATGCATGGCCCCGGAGTTGATGATCTAGGTCTCGGGAGGGTCTTGGACCGGAGTCGCCAGATCACTAACAGTCAAATGGCAGCACGCAAGAAACGCGGACGCGGTGGACGGCGGCGTGAACCAAGAATGCCAATCTTCAACCCATGCAACGTCATCACAGAGAGGGGTTGAAGCGAGCGTGGGAGACGATGAAACTGAGGAGGAGGCAGGAAAAGACCATAGCTCATTCTCGGTCATGCATGGTAGAGTAGACGGGCAGGAGGTGACGTAACTCGCACTTCTCTGGGGGGAAGGGTGAGGCAGGCCGAGCTGGAGCGTGATGAATTGCTCTAGCTGACGCTCACGGGTAGAGGGTCTGGGAATGTAGACTGAGTATGGAGTGGTAGCACCAGAGCCCGGATAGGAGGAGGACTGCACCGGTGATGGAAACGACGGTGCCAACGGCTGCAAATGATGCTACTACAGACCGGTGTGGCTGTTGGAGGAGTGTAGCCGCTGGACGGGATCAAGGGATTAGAGCCGGCAACAGCTATGGTGGCAGAGGCAAGACGGCGCTCACGCTGGCAACGTATGGTAGCAACAATGTGTGCCTCGTCCGTCGGTAGCGGGCACACGTACCACATGTGTCTTGGCTGGCCATAAGTGTGCCAGACCGAGCCACCACCACTGGACCCGGTCGGCTGTTGCTGTTGCTGCTGCTGGCCCTTGCTCTTCTTGCCCTTGCGCCTCTTCTTCCCTAACAACGAGGAGCTGGTGGATGTAGCTGTTGCGAGGTAAACGATGAATACGGAGGCGACGGTAGGGGAGGCGAGGGCCACTGTGCACCGGATGTGTGACTCTATTCAAGCTTCCTCAATCCTGGGGAAAAGCTTGTATGCCCAAGGCATAAGGGTACTCTTGGCCGCCATGGTGGAGAGGACGTCCTGGGTGTAGTGGACAAAGACGTCGTCGTACGCGTTGGTGGCACTGCGCTTGATGGTCAGGAGGGCGACCAAAGGGGGTGGAGCAGAGGTGCCTAGGTGACGGAGGATGTCTTCAGCCCGTTGCCAGTAAAAGGTGACTATCTCGGTCTCCCCCATGTGCAGGGAGTTGAACTCCCGCAGCAGACGGCTAGTCTCAACCTCGCTGGATAGGCAATGGGGATGGGTGAGGATGTGCCATGCGGCTATCGGTTCTGGTGTCCCGCAAGTAGTGAATTCGCCAAGGAGGGGCTCTATGGCTAGGCGTGATGCCGGAGGAGTGACTGGGACAAGGGCGCGTACAGCTAGTCGGCTTGGGTGGAGTCGTATGGAAGAGTAAAGTAGGCCCATAGGCCCTCACCCTACGCCAGATGTGGAAGCTAAGCTCCAAGCTCCGGAACTCTTCACCGGCCTGAAGCGGCAGGGGCGGGGTGTCAAAGTCCTTTTGCCTGCAACTGGCATCCAGAGTGGGGCCAAGGACTGAGGACATTATCTGTCGCTGACGCTGGGTCAAGTGCTACGCCAGGTAATGCTTGGTAGCAGACACAGCGAAGCTAGCATGTCTAGGAGGAAGGAAGGGCAGCGAGGCACTTGTGTGTGTATGTGATGTCAACGATTGTAGTGTTGCAAGTTGTTGTGTCAGCACGGCAAGCTGTTGCTGAATGGCGGCCACTGGATCGGAGGAGCCGGGGATGAAGCCCGTAGACAGCTGCTGCTGCTGTTTTTGCAACTACTACCACCGCTATTGCTGCTGCTAATACTGTTGCTACTGATACTGTTGCTACTGCTGTTGTTGCTGCTGCTATTGCTGTTGGAGCTGCTGCAGCTACTATAGGAAAGGGGGGCTAAGGGGTCCCCCCAACAGAGGAGGACCCCTCCCCAGTAGGGCTATCAGCCATAGTGTTTTGTTGGCCCTCCTTTTCTTTTCTTTTTTCCTTTTTTTTTTACTGCTGATGTCAACGGTGACATCAGTAGTGATGTCAGCCTAGGATAGTTAACATTAGCAATTACTATTGCGTTAGCTGCAAAGTTATTACTATACATATATTTTTTGTTGTTGGTGACGCCAGCAGTGATGTCAACAGTGACATCAGCTGAGAATTGCTGATGTTAGCACTGGCTATAGCGGGAGCTGTTGTTGTGTCAGCCTCAGGGTGGCTGTCGTTGTTGTTGCAGTCGCTGCCGCTACCGTTGTTTCTTCTACTACTGCTGGTATTGCTGCGTTTCTGTTGCTGCTGCTGTTGTGGCTGTTGTAGCAGCAGCTACTGCTACTACTACTGCATTTGCTGCTGCTTCTACTACTACTGCTGGTACTATTACTACTGCAACAGAAGAAGCTGATGTTGCTGTTGCTGCTGAGCTGCTGCATGTTGTTGCGGCTGTTGTGGCTGCTATAGTGGCTGTGGTGGTAGCTGCAACTGCTGCAAGGCCACCTGTGGGATGGGGGATTTTCTTTGCTTTTTTTCTTGGTTGTCATAGCGAGATTGCTGCTCGCTGCGAGCCGCGAGCTGTGAGCAACGAGCTCGCTACTTGCAGCATGTTGTGGGCTGCGAGCAGCGAATTTGCTGCTCGCAACTCGCTGCTCCATGTAGGCAGCGGGCTGTGGGCAGCTGCAATTGTGGTTGCTGCAGTTCCGAGCTGCATGTGCTGCTGCTACGAGCTGCTGCTGGCCGCTGTTGTAGCTGCTGCTGCTGGCTGCTGCAGGCTGATCGTTGCTACTGCTGCTCGCTACTGCTGCGCACTGCTACTGCTACGAGCTGCTGCTGCAGCTTGCTACTGTTGGCTACTGCTGCTACAAGCTACCGTGAGCTCTTGTTGTTTTCGGCTGCTACTGCTGCGCACAGCTGCTGCTGGTTGCTGCTGCCACTGCTTGCTGCTGCTGCAAGCTGTTGCTACTGTTGCTGCTTGCAGCACGCTCATACCTGGTTGACTTTGCGATGTGCGTCGTTGTTGTGCGTGACGTTGCTGGCCGCTCACCTCCTTGCGTCACGCGTGGGGGTCAGTGCTGCCGGAAAAATCCGGCAGCATTTCTTGTGGCCCAGTGGCCGTGGGAAAAATGTTGACGTCGCGATCAGGCTGGTCAATGCTGCCGGAATAAATCCGGTAGCATTTCCCCTGCACTGGCACATATGGGGGTCTGCTGTCGTTGTCTGGTACCTGTACGCCAGTCTTCTACTGCTGCTGCTGTGCTCTGGCTCTGATACCAAGCTAGAATTCCTAGGCAGCAAGTTGGGACAACATCGTTGTTGATGCAGCGTGCGGGCTTCCACGCTCGTCGCTTAGTGTGCATCCTCCTCAGTCTGCCGCTGTAGAGTCTAAGTCTGAGTGCTCTGGGTTTGTTACTCATAAATGCGCGCCAGTGTTAGCGCCAGATTGCGGCCGAAAACTGGAAGTAACTGATTAGGAATGAAGAATGAGACACAATAGGAGACCCCTCCAAGAACTAGCCTTCCCCAGCTCTGTAGAGCTTGTTACTCAGTTCACCAGCTAATAAGACAATAGCTATGTTTTGAGGCTGGCAGGTTTTCTCGGTGAGCCCTGCCAGGTGGCCGACAGCCCAAAACCCGGGCGTCGTCCGTTTTGCCTATAAATTGGACCATAGCATAATACCAACGCTGCAATTGTAGTCGTGCGGTCAGAATCAGCTAGAAGAATAACAGTGATGAGTTATGGCTGCCCAAACTCAGGCAACGCCTACATTAGTCCCTGGTGAGAACACTGCCATGCTAGTATGAGATTTGGATCCTAAAAAAAGCAGGACGCTGCCCACGCAATGGTACAGTCAATTCCAGTATTGGACGCATGCAGAAAGCATCCGCACTGGCAGTGACCACTGGTGCCCTGATCGCCGAGGAGGCCTGCCGATGGAGCTGAGCATGTTGCCAGAGGGAGGAGGCTCCAGCGAACTGCGTGTAGTCCTGAGCGTGTGTCGGCTCCACCGGACGACACTCAAGCAGCGTTGGATTCTTGCCGTCAGTCATCTGCATGCTGATGTACACAAGTCGGGAGGACACAACAGAGCACAATGAGAGATGTGAGAAAAAACTAACACTCACTATGATGTCGGCCTGCTGCTTGCTTCATCGTTGCTTTTGTCTTTGCCACGATTTGCCGTGTTTCCTCCCAAATGGTGGAGAAGTCTCGGCGTTGGACGTCGACCATAGGAATGTTGTTACCACTTTGTGATCCAACTGGTGTGGCGGGAATTTTGCCATACACCACTTCAAATGAAGTTTGATCAGTTGGGGTGGAAACTACCAAATCATATGCGATTTCCCGGTCGGAAGTTTTTGTGCCCAAGCCGTCCCATGAGGTTTGCATAGCGTTCGGAGAAGTTGTTCGAGAGTCTAATTTGTCTGCTTGGTTTGGCTGTCAGTTTGTGGATGAAACATCATTCAAAGTTGAATTCTGCAGTCGTAGCCAGTCATCAGTTCACGCCAAAACGACTGGTGAATCAACCATCTCTGTTGCTTATGATGGTTCTCTGTACGCTGCGTAGCCGCATGATGCTGTTTAGAAACAGCCATGCTCTTCCTTCGGCAGAAACGGTGGTCGTCGTTAGAATGAAATAGGAAACATTGGAAAACCTGTCGACCACCACAACGATTGCGTCATAGCCCTTGGGCATGACTGATAATCCTGTGACGAAGTCCATGGAGATGTCAGCCCATGGTTCCGCCAGAATAGGGAGTGGTTGTAGTAGTCCGGGTGGCCGCGTGCGGCGGGACTTTTATCACTGACATGTGTCGAATGATTTGCTAAAGTTGGCCATGTGGGATTGCATCTTGTCCCACCAATAGTTCTTTGCCAGCTTCTTCAGCGTTTTGTCCTCTTCAAAGTGTCCACCTAGACCTGTGTCGTAGCACTCTTCGAGTAGCATTTGGCGAAGTTTGTCGTTATGGGGAATGACCATGTATGTATGTATGTATGTGTGTGTGTGTGTGTACGTGCATGCATGCATGTATGTATGTATGTATGTATGTATGTATGTATGTATGTATGTATGTATGTATGTATGTATGTATGTATGTATGTGTGTGTGTGTGAGTATGTATGTATGTATGTATGTATGTATGTATGCATGCATGCATGCATGCATGCATCCATGTATGTATGTATGTACGTATGTATGTATGTATGTATGTATGTCTGTATGTATGTATGTATGTATGTATGTATGTATATATGTATGTATGTATGTATGTATGTATGTATGTGTGTGTGTGTGTGTACGTGCATGCATGCATGTATGTATGTATGTATGTATGTATGTATGTATGTATGTATGTATGTATGTATGTATGTATGTATGTATGTATGTGTGTGTGTGTGAGTGTGTGTGTGTGTGTGTGTGTATGTATGTATGTATGTATGTATGTATGTATGTATGTATGTATGTATGTATGTATGTATGTATGTATGTATGTATGTATGTATGTGTGTGTGTGTGTGTGTGTGTGTGTGTGTGCGT
>SZWC01003658.1:140382-166096 GCA_023375785.1 Penium margaritaceum | reverse complement strand
TGTATGTGTGTTGTGCATATGAATATGGTACATGCATGTTGGTGTATATGGCTTAAAGGTTTACATATGTGTGAATGTTTGAGCTTGGATGGCATGTAGAGAAATAAATGACATGAAAATGTTCCAAAGCTTAACTTAACCTCACAGTTTCCACTTGTAAAGTTTGATGGCGGAGGGGGAGGGAAGGAGGGAAGAGGAGGGAGGGGGAAACTACCTTTTTGAAGTATTGGAAGTGCTTAAGGGGAATGTACATGGTGGAAAGGATATGTTTTATGTGTGCGGAGGAAATGTTTGCACTGCTAGAAAGAAAGTTTTAAATTCATGGACCATTGAAAAAGCTGGATTAATGGACAATATTATGTAGGTAAGTTTGATGACATTGCAACCCATGTTAACTGTTGATGTTTGTGGGATGAAGAAAAGGCTAGGCTCCTTGTTGAAGGGATCTTTCTTCTTAGGAAGAAATTGCGGGTAGTGGTAATAGCTAGGACAGAGAGATTGTTGGTATTGAATGAATGTAGTTGATAGAAGAAACAATACTACAAGTGGAAGTACAACGAACACAACTCAGCTACAAAACTAAATATGGACTCTCATATTGAAACAAGGTTCCTGGCCCATAGAGGGGCAACACCTAGCAAGAAAACTTTAGTAAGATAGCTTGACTCGTGGATGTATTCTGGCCACCACAGCAAGGTAGACAAGCCTTCAGGCCAGGGACTTCTTTTTGTACAGGATGATTGAGATCTTGAGCAGAGATGGTCTGAAGAGTGTGAGTCTCATGTGTTGTCCAGAAGCAGTGGATGCTCATGATTGCAGGGAGTAAGTTGCCGTGGAGAAGTCTGTGTTGTTGTTTAAGGAGGAATTTCAGGCTGGCCACCTTGTACAACAGGCTTCTGGCGAGTTGAAAGCTTTCCAAGCTGGTAGAAGCTTCCGCCTATAGGTGAGAAGATCCCGGACCAAGGAATGTTTTTTCATGAAGTAGCCCCTCCAGTAGTGGTGCATAAAAGTGCTGATGCAGAGCGGTCCTTGCTCCTAGCCCAAGATATTGCAATAAGTTACAATCATGCAGCTGTTTATGCAAGGTGTTCCTTACTTCCCAATCAGGTGTGGCCACACCCTGATTGGACCTAGTCTAGTACCCTTCGGTGTAGTCACACTACACAACTGCTGACTTATCTAGGCGAGCAGGCATGCACAACCATGTTGTGCATATAGCACACAAAATTGTACAGTTCGAGGGTACATTTTCATCCTTCGACTGGATGCCAGAATAAAGTTTTCCCTGTACAAGCGGAGAAAATCCGTGTCAGAGAACCCACAATGTTTTTAGAGAAGATTCCACAATCTTTTACGGACTCCTCCGAATCAAAAACCAACCCTGACAGCTTGACCACAAGGCGCAATAGTCGCCACTTCCAAAATGATAAGTTGAAAGAGCACCTCAATATGGTTTTTAAATCATGGATCTGAAAGTTATGAGAGCAACATATTTCTTCCTTGGCCACTCTTTGGGCACAAACTCATCACAAAATGACATGGGGCCTCATGTGGTGCTTGTAAGCAACTCAAACTTCTAGGAGTGGCGAGGCTGCATTTGTCAACCAGCCTTGTGGAATCCTACCTGTCTCTCAAGCAGCAATGAAGAAGCTCAAATACCATTGAAACATTCTGATTAGGTGTCTGAAACTTTTCTAGCGACTAAACTGACGATGAGCAAACAGAAGGTACAATTTAGCGCCACGTGAAGAGAATATGCTTTTGACCTTTATCATGTTTTTGGAAAAAGTACGCATGTTTTTGTACTTGAAACAATGGCTTGTTACTATTCCAGTTAAGATTTTGTTTCTTTTGGAATGGATATCTTTCCAGAAAATGGTTTGGCAGTCATTATTTACTGAAAATCAACAACAGTTTCATAGACCCTGTTTTCTTTCTTCATTGAGTGATCTCAAGAAGATTCTGGCAAAAGATCATTGTATTCATCTTTGCACGTGCATATACACTTGCTTCTTACTTCTTCCACATAAGATTTCATTGTGGCTTGTTACAAATAGATTCACACTTTGTACAACCGTACAGAAGAGGGCACCTTCACATGTACCACACTCAATTTCTCATCGACCCCCTCCTATACTGGAGCGTTACACAAGACATTCAATCATGAAATTCCATAGCCATCCCTCCAACCTACCATTAGTTTTACCCAAAAGTCCTTATATGTTAATGATAAGTTTCACCCACACCACTCACATACCCTACTGACACTATTCATCAGCGAAAAATGAGGCATTTTTGGGATTTTTTTGCCACAAGTGACAACTTCATTCTGAAATAGCGTCATTAGTGACAGAAAATTCTTTCAAAATCATCGCGTTCAAATCCTGATGTAGGGTTTGGAGCAGTGCGTGGAACAAGATGGTACAAGTAGCATCCACGTGTGAGGGAGCGTGGCGATTTTTGCGAGCGAGGCCCCAAACCGGAACCCTTGAAATCTATCGATCGGTCTGTCGCGCCAAAACAGGATAGTTAGAAACAATCATCGATGACGTCGAAATACGCGGTAGAGGTCATCGATGATTGGCCAGTCCTTTCAACTATCGAGGGTTTCCCGCCATGAAGGACGGCAAGTTCGTCCAGCGCATGGTGACGTGTTGACCTCAAACGTGGACCAATGCTCTTCCACAAAGCCCCAAGACCCACGGGGCAGCACGTGCAGTGGCCGGCCTTCTGCTGGTTCAAGCGAGCTCTGGAGTGATTTCAAATCCTTGAAATTCAATAATTTGGTACGAACGCAGATGCGTACCATTGCAGCCGTTCCTGCACTCAAATTGGGCTTCCGTCGACGCTACTGCCATCGTTGAAAACATAGTTCTAGAACTATAACATCGATAAATTTCAACAATAACCGCTCCACGTAGGCATAGATAAACTTATCAATGACAGATTTTGTGGTTAATCGATTCACGAGTATCGCTACCGAAATGGTGCAATCGCGATTTTTCGGTACAAGCTCGCAAACGATCGCCATTTTGTGAACCGCCTTTTTCTACGTTGGAGGATAGTTAAAAAGGGTTCCGGTTTGTGGCCCGAGATGGTTTGTTGGTCGACAAAGTTGCCTCTAGTGGCTACACCAAGCGGGGATCGAACTAGACTAGAAAACAAATTGCTGGCTATGGCCATTGGCAACGAAAGCTGTGGCCCCTTTGACAAAAAAACATGAAAGCTTCCGCCGATATACTGTTTTTTTCTGTGACAAAAAAAATATTCGCCGTTAAATAGTGGCAGTAGGGTACATTAATAAATGTCCACGTTCACACCCCATCTATATCTTTGGACCACATCCAATCCGCTTCTTCCATTCACATCTAGTACCACATTCTGGATATTATACAAATGGATGGGCTTTTAACGCATAGCACTCTCATCATTCAAACACCTCCTTGTGCACTATCCATCCAGAGTTTCACTCGGGAGCCCATCCTCTCCTCCCTCTACATGTCCCAGATCTCTCATATGTGTGAAAAACAGTGGATGTCATGAAAGCAAGAAGTCGTGGAAATCACTGGTTCAATGCTCTTTTCAAGTAGGGGCTTCAAACATGGAGAACTAAGATAACAATCTTAAAGATGATAGCCTTAGTGTTTGAGCACTCAATTTGTATCATGACATGCAGAGAGAGATTCAAACAACATACATTTAAGACTCTTGTCACTGAGAATAATGACTGATTTAGTATTGAAAACAGCCATTTTTTCTATGACCTTGCAACATTATACATGTAGCGGGAGGGCCGGTTTGGACCTCCCAACTCGCAAAAGGGAGGGAGTAGTTTGCAACCACCCCTCGCTCTTGCAAGGACTGGCCGGTGGCCAGCCACGTTCTGGCCGCAGGCCAGCCAGCGGTTGGCCGGTCGGATGGCTGGCGGCTGGTCAGGTGACCGGCCAACCACCCGCCAACGAGCCACCAGCCACGATCGAGCTGGTGGCTCGATTGGTGGCTGAGAGGCCACGAGGGCCTCAAGGCTGAGGCTTGTGGCATCGTGTCATGAATGTCGTATGACCAAGGTTGACGGAAAACTGCCGATTGTGCCTTGCACACAATGATTTTGTATCTATGAGCAAAAATTGAGATTGTTTATGACAAAGTCTGTGTTTCTAATCTAGATATCTTGTGTGAACTCACGAGTTTGGGGTAATATCCTCCTTGGTTTACACCAAGAATAAGGGGACAAGGTGTGAATGGAAATAGGCATCTAGAGAAGAAATGTTTTTGAGTCTCCTTGCCTAGATTGTTGATGAGGATTGGCCTCAGAGTGACGCAAAGGGAGAACTCCTCTCGCGAGCTCTGGATGCCATTCTACAGACTTTAATGATGAACTACGTGTAGGAGTTGGAGACACAACTCCTTACAGTGGATTTCAGAGTAGAACAACCCTCACAATGAAGTATGCAATGGTTCCAGTGGCTACAACATAGGTAGAATGTTGTGAGCAACTAGAGGAGCAGTGGAAGCACATTAGGAGGATATGGTACTCACATTTGAGCATTTGAAATGCAAAAAAAGAATGTTGGAAATCTCTTAAGGAGCTGTAATTCATTGTACTAGGTCCTCTCACTTTCTTCTCTACAAGGGACTAGGTGGATATTTGGTGGAAGAGTGGGAAATGTACATCCCCCAACCACCATGTTCCCTCCAAATTTTGAGGTTCCCTCCTCCCTCTTTCAACAAAAAGATTAGGAAACTGAGGCCTACTTGAGCGAATTCACTATACTTGTGAAGGTAACCATGAGCTTCACCAAGGGCGATGGAAGCCACACTTTCAAGTACCCAAAGTACTTGTTGTTAGAGTATGTGCGTGATTGCTTTGTCAGCAAGAAGCTAAATGGCAAGACTATTACAATGGCAACAGGCCAGACTTGGACGAGCATGAAGGCATTGCATGACAACATGAGTGAAGTGTATTTGAAAAACAAGGACTACTGGAAAGCAATGCTACAAAATGTGCATGGACATTGAATGGTCTGGAGGAACAACCCAATTGTGCAGAACAGTGAAGGACATGCAGCTCGCAAACCCCCAAGTCAAGAAGAATGGTGGGTACAAGGCCCCCAAACACAAGCATAGCCATGATAATGATGACCTGTATGAGGTAAGTGCATATTGCAGCACAACCTTCCGTGAGGGACTTTGCTACAACAATGTGCAGCCTGGCCATTTTAGGGCTCAGTGCATTGAGGCTACTGGTGGCAGACATGAGGTCACGGCATTGGCCACAACCGCATCACCTTCTGGGGATGGTGCAGCAGGAGGCCACGAATAGGGCCATGGAGAGGGTCGTGGCCACGCCTTTTGGTTTGGCCGTGGAAACGAGTGAGGCCATGGTGTGGATTTCCTCCATCATCGAGTGGTGTTAGTAGGGACGACTCAAAGGAAAAGATGGACTATGAGTACGTGTTCATGTTTTCGAATGAGGATGTAAATAAACGTTAATGGTTGAAAAATTCAAACTTTGATGTTGTTTTTCCATCTCTCATTGAATCGTACTTTCCACTTGATGATTGTCATTGCTCACTAAGCCTTGTGTCTTTAGACAAGTTGCATGATCAATCATGCTTAGTGGTGTGGAAAAAACTACATGCATGAACTATGTGACACTACATTAAACAAATACTCCTAAAGTGATGAGCACCATCACGTTCTTGGTACCCTTTGGTCGACAATTTATGCTCACTTGATTTCAAAGACTAGAATGTGTAGGAAGATTTACACCTGGCCAGAATATGTGGACCCAAGGAGGTGAATCATGGGAGTTACAGTGATGGCCGTATCGATTCCGTGTTGATCATAAACTCGGCTTGCCATCATTGAGCCTTTTCACTCAGAACAGTGGAGGAAACAGAGTGATGCGGTTCAAAGGACACCAAGTGGATTCTCACGTGGACATGCTGGATGACACTGGAGGATTTCACCGATTGGTGGACTTAAATTATGAGCCATCAGATTGTGTAGTTGTCATTGATAACCATATGGTATCCGTATTTGGGACCTGCAAAGCAAATGTATGCATTCCAGGGTACACATCGAGCATCATATTGATTGTACGCAACCTTCTCGACTCGTTTGATGCAGTTTTAGGTACAACCAGAGGTAGCTCCTATGTTCTGATCCATGTAATTCTTTAGTCTGGAAAAAATGGGAGAGGCCGACCGTTGAATCAAAGCGTACCTTGTAAAAGAGTGGATTGAGCCAAGAAGATCGCCGTATAGTGTGTTGATCCTTTTTTGGTGAATAAAAGGGTTACACATGTACAAGAACTATGAGGATTTGAACAAAATAAAAGCTATTATCGATCTCCCTTACCACTGATTGAGGACCTATTTGACAAAATTCAAGGGAAAAAAACTCTTTTTGTCCATAGATTTGTTGCCAAGATACCTTAAGATTCACATTTCGGAAGAAGGTGTGTCTAAAAAAGTGATTCACATGTACATGGGACATTATCCATTTTTGGCTTTGTGCTTTGGGCTAACAAACACCCGGGTAAGTTTACAAGAAAAATGATTCGGACATTCGCCAACCAACTCGGTCAATTTGTGTTAGTTTACCTGGTCAACACCTTGTTTTTTTTTCAAATCAATGGAAGAGTACATACAACATGTGCACAAATTCCTGGTGATCCTTTAGGAATAGAAGTTACATGCAAAATCTAGTGACAACAAATCTGCACAAGAAGAGCTTGAATACCTTGGACACATACTCTGTTGACATGGTGTGCCCCTTGCCATGAGTGCCATTGATTGTACTCCCTGGTTCCACTACTGAGGAGTAGTCAAACACCTAATTTGAATCTAGATTTGGATTCCTTGGATTTTTCCATGTAGGATCGAGCTTTGAATCGCTCGATTTGAGTGAGTATTAAGAAGGTTAGCCTAGCCCGAAAATCGGGTGTTGGGCGGGTTGAATCTGGTACCCGCCATGGGTGGCGGGATAATCCACCACCAGTGATCGGAGTTCATTCCTAATGAGCTCCAAATGCACCAGGGGTATGCATGAGGTAACCATAAGGACTTCCTTGACCAGGGTGAACTTCTCTCTCTCTCGACGGGTCATCGTCGAAGCTCTTCCCGTCGCCTAGAGTGCAAGGCTAGGTGGGCGGCTCCACCAAGGGTTACTTTGACAGCCGTAGCAAGGGCTCTACTACTCTGTTTTGAGCATTCTTGGATGCGATGGAAAGCTTAGATCACATGCTATAAGAATCTGATGTAATCTCACTATGTTAATAAATAAAAACGTATTTTGATCCAGTTCTACTGAATGCGACGTGTTCTGCCCACTCTTGCCCGTGATCCTTGTGCTCCACATTCTTCACCAGTGGTGTCCATTGGCTGCCCAAACACTGCTAGCGTGCTTCACTGAGAGCTAGGAATCCTTGAGGATGCCTCCACATCCACTGGAGACCACAAAAGGATATGGACCCACGTGTCTAGAAGGACCCTAGCTCTTCAACCTTCACGTTGTCGTCACGCGCCATGGCAACGACCGAGCAAGATAGCATCGGCGCCGTCTCCAAGTTTGATGGGAACGGCTTCCCTTCGTGGAGGTGGCAGTTTGAGGTCTACCTTGATGCCAAAGGCTTGTTTGAGCTGGTAAACGGTAAAGAGACTGTCCCTGCGGATATCACGACACAAGAGGAAGTGGAGAAGTAAAAGAAGTACAACAAGAAGGCGCTGGTTTTGTTGGTGTTAGCATTAGCCCCGCAGTAGTGTGCACTGATTCAAGGATGCACGGAGGCCACGGAGGCCTGGAAGAAGCTCTTCACCATCTACCAGTCCACCAACCTTGCTAACTAGCTCTTTGTCTTCAAAAGGCTCGTCACCCTCTGAGCCAACGAAGGCGACGGCATTATGGAGATTCTCCAGCAGATCAAGTCCCTCACTTCCGAGTGCGTAGCCACCGGATGGAAGGTTGACCCTCAGCTGCAAGCCATGATCCTCCTCATGGCCTTGCCAGACAGTTGGAGTCCAATGATCACCGTCGTGGGCGGTTGGTCCGCCGATGAGCTGAAGTACCCAAAGGTGGCTGAGTATGTCCGCAATGAATAGACCAGCGTGGTGGGAGAGAGAGCGCGGCAACGTCAAGTTCCGCCTATGCCGTCCGCCCTCAAGGTGGAGGGGGAGGTAAGAGGGAGAAGGGTGCTAAGCAGGGTACCAAGAGAGGTGAAAAGAATGGGGAGTGCTACAACTGGGGCAAAGAGGGCCACTATGCACGCAAATGCCCCAGCAGGAAGTCGGACCAGCCGGGGAAGACTGGAAAGAAGGACGATCTCACAATGATGGCAAAGTAGTCCGCCAACTTGACAGATCCGGGAGTCTCCGTGATTGTGACCGGATCGGGCCACCACACACAATGCAACCGGACGGCATTCGTCACCTGTATCGCCTCAGAGCCGCGCATGAAAGTGGCCAACGGCAAAACGGAGTTGGCTGCCGGTGAAGGCAACATCCGTATCGAGATGGATGTGGACGGGGAGGCTGTCACGAGCATAATTCATGACGTACTCCACATGCCCAACTTTGGGGTAAATCTGTTGTCAATGAGCCGTCTTACCGACAAGGGACTCGAGGTACTCTTCAACAAGAAAGAGACCATCATCCGGAAGGAGGGGGATGGGAGGTGATTGCACGTGGCAAGAGGGAGGAGGACCTGTACCTCCTTTGTACCAAGGTTCTTGCCGATGGGGCGAGGACTGACGCCGTCAACCTTGTGATGAAGGACAAAGGAAACATGAACCTGTGGCACTCTCTCAACTGTGAGGGACATGGTGAAGAAGGAAGTGGTGCGGGGCCTTGAGGTCAAGGGCCTTGACGCAACGAAGAATGCCGTGTGCGAGCAGTGCATGGTCGGCAAAGCAACACGGCAGCCGTTCGATGGCAAAGGGACGCGTGCATCTGCGAAGTTGGCAGTGGTCCACACTGACCTGTGCGGATCATTCGAGAGCTCCATCGGGGGCACTGGCTACTTCGTGACCTTTATCAAAGATTACAGCCATAAGCTCTACCTCTACATCATTAAGAGGAAGAGTGATGTCCTGAATTGTGTGCAGGAGTTTGTGGTGGCAGTGGAGCGACAGACAGGGTTGAAGGTGAAGGCATTCCGGAGCGACAACGGCGGCAAGCATGAGGGCTGCTCGGCATGGATGAAGAGCAAGGGGATCGCGTGGCAGAAAACTATGCCAAACTCTCTGCAGCAGAACGGCGTCACCGAGAGGGCGAACCACACCATCCTCAACATGGTCCGGTCCATGTTGAGTGATGCCGGCCTCAAGCAGTGGTACTGGGGCGAGGCGGCACGGACAACGGCGTATATCATGAACCTGACGCCGACGAGGCCGTTAAAAGAAGCGGAGTCCAAGGTGTGGAAGACGCCACAAGAAGTGTGGAGCGGGAGGAAGCCAACTGTGGCACACCTCCGCACGTTTGGTTGTGTTGTACATGCTGTTGTGCAGGCGCGGAAGGGGCGGGGCAAGCTCGACCCGCGGACTTGCCGGTGCATCTTCGTCGGGTACGAGAGCAAAAGCAAGGCATACCGGCTCTTCGACCGGCGGAGGCAGAAGATCGTGAAGAGTCACGACATCACGTTTGACGAGGACAGCCGTTGGACGGACAAGGACGCGGGTCTCTCCAAGCGTGGGGTGGCTGCCATTCCTTGAAGGGGAAACGCCAGAGGATGCAGAAGAGGGTGACGCCCGAGCGGCTCCAACAAACGGAAACCATCCGGGGGATGGGGGAGCGGCTGATTTGCATCCAGCAGATTCGGACATTGAGTCCAAAGCACCGGCGGTTGTGGAGCTGAATGAGGAGGCGGGGAGCAAGCCCGCATCTCCACGTTCTCCGAGAGAGGGGGAGCAGGCCAGCGACGCAAGTGGCGCCGTGAGAGGGCAGCAGCAGCAGCAGCAGCGGCAGTAGCAACAGTAGCCTCAATAGCAGCTGTCCCGGAGAAGTGGACGCGCAAGGATGACTGCAAAATGGTATGATGCCGGGGAGGGCATCTGGACGGGGTTTGTTGGGACATTTTTTGTGCAAGAGGAGCCTGAGACCGTCAAGGAGGCATTGCAGCGGAAGGATGGGGCTGAGTGGGAGGGAGCCATAAGATCTGAGCTCCCCTCCCATGAAGAGAATGACACTTGGCAGCTGATTGACAGGCCGGAGGGTGCAAAAATCATCGGCTCCAAGTGGATCTTCAAGAAGAAGCTCACCAAGGAGGGGAATGTGGAGCACTACAAGGCGCGGCTGGTTGCAAAGGGGTACGCCCAGCGAAAGGGTGAACACTAAGATGAGACCTTCGAGCCGGTGGCGAAGTTTGCCTCCATCTACTCCATCTTCTCGATGGTGGAGGGGGTAGACGCACCGCCGAGAAAGGTGTGCTGGCTTCACAAGGCACTCTACGGACTGAAGCAAGCGCCACTCATGTGGTACCTGAAAATGCACGGCTTCATGGCCGAGCTTGGCTTTAAGCGCTGCAAAGCAGATCAGAGTGTGTACGTGCGAAAACAGCCGGGGTTGCACCAGACCGTGGTCCTTTACGTGGATGACCTTATCCTCGTGTCATCTGAAATGGAGGAGTTGGTGAACCTGAAGTGGCAGCTGGACGGTTGGTTCAAAATGACTAACATGGGCAAGCTCGAGTACTACCCTGGCGTTGCCATCAAGAGGGACGGCAAGGCACGCACGCTCCAGATGGGGCAGGCAAAGTACGTGCAAGAGGTGGTCCGCCGCTACAACAGGGAGGAGTGCAACCCCATCGGCACACCCATGACCACCACATGTGAGTTGAGCTTGAGCATGGGCTCGAGCAAGGACGAGGAGAAAGAGGAGATGGCAGGTGTGCCATACCAGTCCGCGGTAGGGAGCATCATGTACGCCATGGTGGCAACACGGCCCGACCTGGGTTTTGCGGAGGGCCAAGTGAGCCCCTACGTTGCTGACCCCGGACCGTTGCATTGGCAAGCGATGAAGCGGGTTCTCCGCTATCTCAAGGCGACAAAACAGTCGCGACTCGTGTTTGGAGGGGGAGCACGTGACGACTCCCTCGAGTTGGTTGGCTACTCCGATGCCGACAGGGCTGGTGATGTGGATGATAGAAAATCAATGCCGGGTTACATGTTTGTGCTTGGTGGTGTAGCATTTTCATGGGCAAGCAGGAAGCAGGACTGTGTTGCACTGACCAACGTTGAAGCAGAGTACATTGTACTTGCGGAAGCCGCAAAAGACGCAGTGTGGCTGCGTCGGTTGCTAAAGGACATTGGCGTGCCGCAAAGGATGCCGATGGTACTCAACGCTGACAACATGAGTGTCATCAGCCTCACCCAGAAGCCAGTACTGCACATGAGGACCAAGCACATCAAGATCCGTCATCACAACGCACGGGACTTGGTGGCGAAGGGAGATGCGGTTATTGTGCATTGTGGCACTAAGCGCATGCTCGCCGATGCCATGACCAAAGCACAGCCCAAGGACAGGCACGACATGAGTTGCATGGAGCTTGGTTTGCGCTGTGAACTTTAAAATGCCAAAAGTTCCAAGGACAGGGCATCAAGGCTGCGGTGCAAGGTGGAGATTGTTGACATGGTGTGCCCCTTGCCATGAGTGCCGTTGATCGTACTCGCTGGTTTGATCACTGAGGAGTGGCCGAACACCCAATTTGACTTAAGATTTGGATTCCTTGAATGTTTCCATCCAAGATCGAGCTTTGAATCACTCAATTTGAGTGAGTAATCAGAATGTTAGCCTAGCCCGAAAATCGGGTGTTGGGCGGGTGGAATCTAGTACCCGCCATAGGTGGCGGGATAATCCACCGCCAGTGATCCGAGTTCGTTCCTAATGATCTCCAAATGCACCAGGGGCATGAGTGAGGTAACCATAAGGACCTCGTTGACCAGGGTGCTCTCAACTGCATTCTCATGCAGTTGACTTCTGGGCAAAGAAAGGTGCTTCGATGGGTCATTGTCAAAGCGCCTCTTGTTGCCTAGAGTGCAAGGCTAGGTGGGCGGCTCCACCAAGGGTTACTTTGACGGCCGTAGCAGGAGCTCTACTGCTTCATTTTGAGCATGCTTGGATGCATTGGAAAGCTTAGATCACATGCTATAAGAATCTCACTATGCTAACCAACAAAAATGTGTTTCGATTTAGTTCTACTGAATGCGACGTGTTCTGCCCACTCTTGCCCGTGATCCTTGTGCTCCACACTCTTCACCATTGGTGTCCATTGGCTGCACAAACATTGGTAGCATGCTTCAGTAAAAGCTAGGCATCCTTGAGGGTGCCTCCACACCCACTAGAGCCAACATACTCGACAAGGACGGTATTCATGTCGATTCACGAAAGGTCCTAGCCATGGTGCATTGACCGAATCCACAAAAGTTGGATGGATCTGGTCTTTCCTTGGCCTTGCAAACCATTTTGACGCTTTACAAAAGGGTATCTGATTTGTGTAGCTACGTTAACCAGGCTTAGGAAAAAAAGATGCATCAGGAATGGAAATCGGCCTATTTGAATCCCTTCTCAAAGTCAAGGAGATTTTGTGTACAACACCCTTCTTAGCTCCTCCTGATCCATTTCAATTGTGGGAGGTTCAATGCAATGCATTATTAGTAGGATTCACAGTCATCCTCATAAAGGATGACCATCCAGTTAAGTATGAGAGCCAGAAGCTCATCCCGGAGATGTGGTACATGACTAGTGATCAAGAGCTCCTCACCATGGATCAAGGTGTGGCGCTACAACCTCGAGGGCGTTGAGGAGGATGTGAAGGTCGTGACCAACCACATCCCATTGGTGGTTTTCCACAAGCAACATAACCTGTCAACGCAAAAAGCTTGTGGAACGAATAATCTATTCACCTGAGCTCATTCTTATTCACATGGAGACATCGGCCAAGACGGATTAATGTGGCCAATCCACCAATCCGACAACCAATGGATATGAAAGCAACCATCGAGGTCGGTGCATGTTTTATGGCCATTGCAATAGCTATAATGCAATCAACTAACCTCCTGCACCTCTGCGGCAACCACCTCAAGAAATTATCTTTCACAACAGTTTTGAGAATAGGTTATGGATGGTATACTATGTGGAATCTTGGTTTAAAGACACTCATATTTTGGAAAAGTACGGATTGGTTGAGGCCGTAGGAACTACTAACACGAAGAACGAGTTGTTATGCAAGACTCAAGAGACCTTCGAGTAAACGTTATCTCCCACTTTCATGACCCGCTGGTGGCAGGTCATGTAAGACCTCAAAGACCGGACATGCAGTCTCGAACTACTATTAGTTGCTTGGATGGAGTGTCAATTTCTACATGTATTGATCCATGATTTGGAACAAGGCTAGTGACAAGTAACGTGCTAGATTCCAAAAGCTTCCCACCTCTGGGACTCCATTGAAGTGTGCCAGCATGGAATCTATTACTGGTCTTTGGAACACTTCACCAGCCATGATGCAATACTAGTGGTTGTGGATCTCCTTATGAAGAAAACCCAATTTATTCCTAAAACCACTAACATGTATGCAGAGGGAACCACTTGTCTATTCTTTGACGGTGTCCTAAAACACCGCGACTTGCCGTTGCGCATGATCTCCAATCGAGATAGAAACTTCTTTTGGAAGTTCTTGCAAAAGATGCACGATTACTTTGGCAACGAGTCTCAAGTTTCAACATTACACCTCAAACTGACGGACAAACAAAGCGCATGGATTTCTCTGTAGATTAGTTATTCCACATGTACATGGACCCTGCGATGAATGACTGGGATGAATTCCTAACACTCACAGAGTTAATGGTGAACAAGTATACTCAGTTCGCAAAGTTTGTGTTGATCAATGGTTGGCATCCAATGTTGTTTGCTTCATTGGTGAAGTGCGAGAGTACAAAAGGACAAGTTCCTTCTCTTCAGCCCTTTGTGGAGCGCAAAGGTTCCTTGTTACAGGAGGTAAAGGATGACCTTCAAGAAACTCGGCAACGATGAAAGGCATATGCTAGCAAATGTCCACGCAAGGTCTCGTTTGACATCATAGAGTACTTCTTAACACTAAAAACCTTTGGATGAAGTCGCCAAGGACACAGAAACTTCTATTGAAGCAGATTATGGATGTGCCATTTCCCATCGTTGCATGCATCGCGCTAATGACATACCGAATTTTGCTTCCGCAAAGTATGAAAATACATGAAATTCATGTGAGTCTCGTGGATCCATACACGATATAAGGTATCATTCAGTGACCACTGGTAGTTGTTGCGGTTGACGACCAATATGAGGTCCTTCACATGTTTTAGCTCTGAGAGCGTACACTGTCGTCGCATGATTCCCACATCATTGGACTTGTTGTCAACCTAAACATTACTCATGGGAGCCTGAACATTGCCTGCCCACGGGCGTGGTCAACGAGTCCTGGAGTGAGATGGTAGCTCACCCAGATCGACGCGTGGCAGGGGACACCACTTGCTTGTGGCAACAATTAAAGACATTTATGCTGAGCATCATTAATGGACAACGACCATATGAGGTTGGGGATGCCGGGCATGGTTGTCTCGCGAATGCTCCAGCCTAAAGGGGGAGGCCACTAGCCTTAGCGACTAACAAATAGTAGCTTAGGTGAGAGTGACGTGCATGTGTTCATGTTTAGCTCGTGAGTGAAGCTATCAATTGTCTTTCACGCTTTTGAAGTCTCACAATCATGCAATCCTTGTTTGCCTTTTGCATTCGACAAATGGAAACTTTCCTTCAACCATTCAAGCAACTATTTTGTTTTTTTTGTCATGGACAAATCTCTCTTAAAGCTTCAACATTATGATTTCTCCACACACCGTTTCATGTTCCGCATGCAAGGACTGACGGTGGAACATGCGATGTCGAAGATCAACGTGTAGTCCCACATGGACTGCACACGGACATGGCAAAATGCGAGCTATAAGGTGATTTGCGAAACAAGTTATAATGGACATAGTGACGCAATCTGAGAAACTGCCTGTGAAGCAAGTAGTGAAGTACGGTGTCACTCATAGCATTCAAAATTTCAACATCAGTCAACCAAAGCTCCGAGGGAAGACGAGCACAGGAACGAGCAGTCTAACCAATATCAATCACCAAAAATGTACCAGGGCTTTGGACGAATCAAGCAGAAAACCTTCACCTAAAAACAATAGTGGAATTCAATTGTCACTTGTTTGCATTAAAAGAATAGGCAGATATCAGAGAAACTACGATAAGTGTGGAGGAATGTAGCATGAGGTCCGGGCCGGCCCTCCCATCTCGCAATAACAAGGGGATGGTTTACAACCACCCCTTGCTAGTGTGAGGGTTGGTCTGTGGTGAGCTATGCGCTAGCGCTGGATAAGCTAGCGGTCGGCTGGCTGGATGGCCGGCGGCCTGTTAAGTGATCTACCGGCCACCTGCTGATGAGCCACTAGCCGTCAATCGAGCTATCGGCTCGCTGGCGGCTGAGAGGTCAGTCGCGCCTTGAGGGCAAGTCTCGTGGCCTTGTGCGCTCACCCTCGCTCACCCATATTGCTAGTGAAAGCGAGACATAATTAGGGATAGAGCGAGAGCTATAGCGAGTGTAACAAAATAAAAGTTGGTACAAAATCGCTGTTCGAGCCGTGCGTGTGTCATTTTGTGCGGACGTCACAAAAAAATTAAAGTTTGTGTAGGATAAAATGTATGATTCTAAACCATAAAACTCATGAAAACTCATGAGTTTAGGGTAATAGCCCCTCGTAAATACAAAAGTGAGCCTCTAGAGACTCAAAACATAGGAGTCCCCTTGCTTGGGTCGTTGATGAAAAATTCCCTCCTCTTGCGAGCTTAGTATGCCATTCTACGAACTATGATGACCTCCGTGTAGGAGCTGGAGACACAACTCGTTCTCCGAAAGGATGATGCCTAGTGAAGATAAGGATCATGTAATAATTTTCATTATTAATTTATTCGTTCATATATCTTATCAAATAAAAATTTTATGAAACAGAACAGGTAATAGTTACCATTTTTGCGTGTGTTATATTGTTTTATAGTACTTTGGCTTGTGGGTCGGATTCGGCCCATGGGATTTGTTGTTGGTGAGACCCCCCAATATCTTTACAAGAAGCATTTATCCAGTGGAATGAATACACGGAGAAGGACTGTTGAATTCTACTGTTTATTACCAAAAGGAGCACACATTTGAAGCCGGGATCAACCCCTAGCTAGGGCTTCATCCCAGGGCCTGTGGTCGTCGCTCAAATGAGTCACGACTCAACCCAACCACGGTGCCTTAGAGGGTGTTCAGTGACCCAGCCATCACTTTCAAGAGCAACGGACAACTCTCTGAGGGAAACATGTGTCTCCTTCCTGGCTGCAACGCCTGCGGCATCGGCAATCTCTCTTGCTACATCCACGTCCACGACCGCACTCATATCGACGGTCTCCTTGCAGGCCATGAGTACATTGATGATGCCCTCAACGTTATAGTATGTGAGCTCCGTATACGCCTTGTTCTCCCCCAGTAGGCCCAAGAGGGAGAGACAGACCAAAAAAAGAAAAAGCTCCCCCTCGACCTGCTTGTTGCCACTCCACACCTCCTACCTCCTGGACCCAACCTCACTTCCCCTCCATACTCCTCTCAACCACCCTCACCCTCCACTTACCACCGCTTCACACGCACCCAACCACTCAACTTTATCCACGACACACCCCACTTCCGCTCCTCTCCAACTACCTTCCCTCCTCTCCACAATTAACCTACCATTCTCCCCTTATACCACTCTCTCCCTTCCTTGTCTCGGGAAGAACCTCCACTTCTTCACATCTATCACTATGCAGAGCTCACCCCCCTCAAGCGACCCACCACATTTTCTTCTTGTAGACCACTCTCACTTCCCACCCTTCTACCACTCTCAACATCCCCCCCCCTTGGGCGACCCAACGCCCCATCTAGCTCCACATTGTTTCCCGTTCCCCCCACCCTCAAGAGTACAGCTGCCTCCTCTCTCCTCCGAATGCCCCCCCCTCCTTGCTCATAAGGGGCCCATTGTGTTCAAGGGGGAATGGATTCCTCCATCTCGCCTCACACCCCACCTCTCTCTCTCTCTCTCTCTCTTCTCTCTCTCGCAAGGTATGCTGCTGCCTTTGAGCGCGGTACCTTGCCCACTGTCATTTTTAGGGGCCCATGGCTACAGCGGTTCGCCAACCTTGTGAGGTTGGCGGCGGAGGTTTTGTTAGTGGGTTAGAGTCCCACACTTTCATAAATGGTGCCTACACCGGCTCTCTTATGATTACGACGAGCCCTTGCCTAAGTCGTCGCCAAAACATGCTTTGGGGTGGCGTGTGCAAGGTGCGGTTGGGGTTTATTTCCTCCGTGGGGTAGCCCCCAAAAAATACCATTGTCTTTTATGGTCTATCATAGTTTGTCATGATCTACCACCTTGTTTCATGGTCTACCATCGACTTTCATGGTCTACCATCGTCTTTCATGGTCTACCATCGTCTTTCATGGTCTACCATCGTCTATGGTCTACCATCGTCTTTCATGGCCTGCCAACTTCTTCCATGGTCTACCATCGTATCATGCTTGACCTTAGTCTTTCATGGTATACCATCCTGTCATGGTTGACCATAGTCTTTCATGGTCTACCATCATCGGTCATGGTCTGCCATCATGCACGTCACCTGTGCGCGAAGAGATCGATGGGCGATGTTCGGCGGTCGGGCAGCGCCGGAGTTTTCTAGGCTGGCGCTAAACCCTTGCTGGCGGGAAACAGGTCACCGTCCCAGAGCTCGGCTCGGCGCATGGCTCTGCTGACGCAACCGTGCCAGAGGATGCTCGCAGCCTGATTGGCTGCTCAGGATGGTCCATGTCATGCCGCGGCATGACATGGCAGCCTGCATGCATGTTGTGAGCACACCGTCCGAGCGCTGGAAGGCAATGCCGGACAACGCAGCACCCCGACGACGCTCTCTCTCTGGTCCCTCCGTCTGGCCGCCCGAGGACGGAGCCCCGCGCTTGTTGCGCTCGCTTCGCACTCGCAACCTGCCCGCGGGCTACGATTGGCGACGAGATGTCAGCGATGGCAGCGCTGCAGTCTTGGGATTTGCACAACCCCCCGACGGTCGCTTCTAATCTGACGATGATTGATTCTGCCGGACCGAACCTTGCAGGCTGCTGATGCAGAATTTGATCCTCAGTACAAGTTGCAACATGTTGACGCTCATGATCGTCACCCCGCACCAGAAACATTGAAAATCGCGCAAAGTCCTGTATCGGCGCAACAATAGCCCCATGACCCATCTCTCAGCCTAAATAAGAGCTCTCTCTCTCAGGACACTCGAGTGAAGTGGGGCCGCGTATTCTTCAACTGCCGTTTCATTGACCGACATGACATCCGATTCAACCCGATCATCAGCTGTAGCCGATCTCCTCGCCTCTTTACAAAACAACCGGTCTCGGTCTGAGCCGTACGGTCCGTCACAACAACCGAATTGCGAGCCTAATGAAGGGGCTTGCAATGAGACGACTTGTCGGACACCGTCTCCCGCCAAGTCTGCGCACACCAACACCACCAACGCACTCTGCGACCGATACAAGGGGGTGTGCAGTCCCGCACTCATGCTGGCGGCGGAGGCCGGACACGCGGACACCGTGCAGCAACTGGTGGAGGAGGACGGCAGGGACCCGAGCGCGGCGGATGCCAAGGGCGTCACTCCCCTCATGAAGGCGGCACTGAGGGGCAACGACGACGTCGTGCGGCTTTTGCTGCACTTGGGCGTGGACGTGAATGCCGCATGTTCAAACGGTCGCACAGCTCTCCATTTCTCCATCGCTGCTGGCTACTTGGCCTGCTCGGAGGCTCTTTTGCAGGGAGGAGCGGATCCTCGCGCCAAGGGGTTGGATGGCAACACGGTTCTGCATGTGGCCGCAAGAAACGGTTCTTGCGAGGCTTGCTGGCTTCTGCTGAAGGAGACTGCGAAGTGGAAAGAAGAATCGCCGCTCAGAATGAGTGTCGAGGTGGTCGCTCTTATCAACGCCAAGAACGCAGCCGGAATGACCCCCCTCATGCTGGCTGCCAAGGGCCACCACACAAGGTGCATGAGCCTGCTGATGAAAAACCACGCTGACACCGATTCCGTCCTCCTTTGGGCGGTCAACACAGGGCAGTGGCGTGCAGTTGAGCTTCTCATGTCTGAGGGAGCCGAAGAAAATGTCCGAGATTCCAAGGGAAGCACTCTGCTGCACATCGCAGTGGAAAAGGGCTTCAAGGGCCTATGCAGGATCTTGATCAATTATGGAGCAGATCTTGAAGCCAGAGACGGCAACGGATCAACCCCACTTGAGCTTGCAAACCAAAAGAAAGATCCAGGAATCGGAGACCTGCTGCGTGCGAAGGTGGGAGATGACTTCAGCCACTCAACTAGCCTCGGCAGTCTAAACATGAACGGCACACATGGGGGACCTACTCTGACGCCACATAGTGCAAATGGAAAGGCCCATCAGCCTGGGCTGCGGAAGAAGGAAAAACCACCAAAAGAAGCTCGGAAGTTGGAATTTTGATCTAATTCTGATTTGTGCTTACTCCTCGCAAAGTCCATGCCTTCAAGCCGCACAGTTTCATGGTCCCAGGTATGTGCTACTTTCCTCCAGCCAGTTAAAGCAAATGTGGCGGGCCTTCCTCTACGACAGAGAAGTAGCATTTTTGAACAGCAGTAGCAGCTCTCTCCACTCTCCATTGAGCTCCCAGAGGCAATAACTCACCATTTCTCAGAAAGCTGGCTGTAAAAATGCTGCACTTTACTCCATAACTTGGCGGCTACCATTCGTTTTCTCTTCTCACATTCACCAACGGTAACCTTTGAATGATAGTGGCAAGGTGTGAGGAGAAAATTCTCAATTTGCTCATGCAGGTGCTTTGGGATTGGCTCAGAAATATCTGCTTAATGGAACTCGGCAACAGTGCAACCAATGGTAAGAAAGTTATGTGCAGGAAATTTTGTTTTGAGGGAGAAACATTCTTATGCATAGCTGATTTCAGATGTGAAAAGGAGGGGAAAACATGATTATTTTCAATCTTATCTTAGTGTGCAGAAGAATCTTCATGAAGTGTGGAACAAGGGTTTTCCAAAATAGTATGATTACGAGACTGAGATCTACAGAAGCCTTCTTCTTTTGCGTTTTCTGGCAGCCTACCGCATCCAATATTGGATTGATGAAGTAATCCTTGCAAAATGTAGACACTATGTCTAGGAGGATTTGTGTCTTTGGACTGCTTTCCATCCACCACAAACAACCCACAAGGTGGCGGTGTAGTCACCTGTGGTACTTCAATCTGGTTTATAGCCCAAGGTTGAAGGCTGTGGGTAGGGGGTTATGATGAGTCTAGGTAAGCCTGCACACAAATCCACGGATTCCTGGATCAGGTTCACGAATCCCGAATCCGGACCCGGATTCACGAATCCGGATCCTGGCCCAGGTGTTGTTTAGGGATTCCTGAATCCTCCGGCGAATTGGGTGGGGGGGGGGAGTGCGCGTCGCTGCGGGCTCGAATCCTTTGTGGTCAGGCTTCGGAAGCAGGATTCCTCGTGCTCATCCAAGCGCCTCCAGTGCGCCGCTTGGCGGCGCCTTGCGATGAATGTGACGATGCAGTGAGCCCTCAGGGTGAGACCCAATTGCAGCCAATGGGCTGCCTCCAAACATGTAAGGAAAGGTGTCGACCAGCTGCATTAAAGAGTTCAAACCTCAACCTTCCACATGTACATTTGACCACTATAGCACACAGACAAAGATGTTTCATTGCCACGAGGTCTACATTTGATTTGTGGAATCATGATGACGCAAACCACAACTTTGGATAGATACAGCCACAGCCCTGAATTGCCGGGTTCGTGTCGCCTCCACAATGTTCGGTGCGCTTCTGCATTCCGCGTTCGACCGTTCCTCCCCCCCCCCCCCCCCCCCCCCCCCCCCCCACCCCACCCAAGTTTGTGCGTGCCACAATCCAACCCCCTCCAACTTGATGTTGGAGCAGGTAACTTATGATTGTCGGTCTTCACCCCCAGAGCTCGTTTGCTAGCTCAGTTCAGTGTGCACCAGCATGGCTGACGTCGAAGCTGTAGATCCATCACAGTGAGATGTTATGTTTCCCCCTCACAAGGAGGAGCACACCGACTCAGAGAACAAAGAAGACGTCAAGGCTGGTGAGGTTGGCAGCAAACCCAAGCGCTGAGACTCCCTTCTGTTGGGTTGCTTCAAGAATCTTGGCATCGATCCCGCTCGTGCTATGTGCCTCCTCTCCGCACGGCATCCGAGCAAGCCAGTCACAATCTTTTGCAAAGATGATGCCACGTCCGCCATGTGGTAGCAGCTAAGGAAGGTGCACAAGGATCTTCATGTGCAGTTGAAGGCCATGGTCACGGCCGCAAAATTGGAACAGGCCCGCTGCCCAATCGCCAACTCAGAAGTGGAAGTTGCCGCCGCCAATTCAGAGAACACACTGGTTGCCTGCAATGCCCGTGGAGTCGGCTTCATTCTCCGGAAGAAGTTCTTCCTCGCATGCGTGTGAAAGCACTTGGTGGAAAAGAACTTGTCCTTTTCTTCTATGGACTCGTTCTGGCTCGCCAAAGCTTTCACAAATGCCAATCCTACTGTTGTACTCCCCTGGATGGATGACTTTTGCGCGGCTCATCAAGACAGCCACACCTGCGTACCGCACAAGCATCAAGACAATTTTTGCAGCCGTGACCAGCACCATCAGTTTCAGGACTGATGGGTGGAAGGAAATCAACAACACCAAGTACCTCGGCATCACCGGGCACTGGATCGATACTAACTACAAATTCCGCACCATCGTGCTTGCCTTCCCCGCCATTGCCCGAGGTGCGACAGCCAAGAACATCAAGGGAGTGCTGCAGCAGTGGGGCTTGTGGGGCCGCGTTTACTGCCTCACAGTGGACAACGAGTCCACTATCGACTTCATGATTGACATATAAATCGTCCCCAACAACGACTCATTCACCAAGGCCGGCCACATCCGGTGCCTTGGTCATGTCATCAACCTTGAGGTTGGTGACTTGCTCTAGCAGCCACGCATTGCATCCATCTTGTAGCAGGTTCAAAGCATCATGGTGTTCTTCACAAGGACCCCAACAAGAGAGCATTCGCTGCAGGATGCGGTGAAGGATGCGGGTCTGAAGTACTTATGCCTCCACCTGGACATGGAAACGCGCTGGAACAGTGCACTCGACATGTGTGAGCGCTTGCTTGCCATCAAAGACGTGTCGGAGAGCTGGCTTACCGAGTTCGGCCGTGACGGAGCAAGCTTGCGGCTGACTTTTGGTGATTGGGAGCTCACCGGCCAGGTCACAGTCATCTTGAAGCCATTCAAGAGCTTCATAGATGACATGTTTGGCTCTTCTTACCCCATGCTGCCGCTGATGATCCCGTTCTACGCATCATTGCTTGAGAAGATGCAGGTTTGGCACGTGAAGGCATTGGCGGCCGAGAAGAAGAGCAAGCGGCGGCGGGAACGCTGGGAGATCCTCAAGAAGCAGTTGCTCCTTGAGCTGAAAGATGGAATTTTTTCCACAACAACAAAACTGGAGAAGTATGGGAAACTGTGCAGCGAGCACCACGTGCTGGCCACGGCCATTGACCTATGTTTTTGCCTACGCTTCTATGAGTGTGTGCACCAACAGATCGGCATCAGCAATACCGCGCAGCTGAAGTTGAAGATCGTCGACCTCCTCCAACCATACAACGCCAAGGTCAAACAACGCCGGGAAGAGGAAGCTGCGGCAGCAAAAGCTGTGGAAGCTGCAGCAGCAGCCGCAACTGCTGGTTGCTCTTCTTCTCAGACTCGCAGCGATGTCGCAGCAACATCCTCCTCTGCTATCCCATGCAGCAGCATATTTTTTCATGTATTCTGATAGGACTAGTGCTAGTAAATGAGTTTGATGTGAAGTTGTTCATTACATGCAGGGAACAACAACCAGGCCTCAGAAGGCAGTGCCGTTGTTGCAGCTGGACAGGTCCAGCCCCTCCGAAGTGAGCGTCTTCGACAGGACCACAGTGTTCTAGCCGCCACCCTGGAGGATGCCGGTGGCGACATGTTTTCGCTGAACAGGAGGAGCCTCAATTCCCACTCCAACCTCATTATTTGGACATGGAAGTGGATTTTTGGGCTAAGGACGTGAAGGGCTGCTCGTGCAACATCGTGAAATACATGCAGAAGCACAAGCAGACGTACCCATCATTCCACCTTGTGGCATTGGACTTGTTTGCCGTCCCGGAAATCAGCACTCCTTCCTAGCGGCTTTTCTCACTCGGTTGCCAATTCATCATGGATTTTCCACTAGTTTCTTGTTGATGTCACCACCAAGAACCTCATGTTGTTGAATTCTTGGGTCAATGATCCTATCCTTGTCAATTTTCCAGTCACATGCAACGGCGATGTTGCCCCGGAGTTAGAGGAGGAGGAGAAGCGTGCGAACCTCCTCCGCTGAGCAGCACATGTTGCACAGAGAGAAGGAAGACGAGGGTGATGACTGCCTAGATGATGATGTCGTCATGGATGAGGCCGACAATGCTGGTGGTGATGCTGATGGTGATGGTGGCGATCGTGCCATTGACGGCAGTGATGAGTAGGATTGTTAGAAAGGCAGGCATGTCATCATGCAAGGGTGTTAGCGATATTCCATTGTACTGATGATGCTAGTGTGAAGTGTGGAATTCTTCTACGGCGGGCATGCCATCATGATTTTGGAAAATGGCATGAATTTGATGTGTAAAATGTTCCTGCTTTGGCTTCTTTGATGTGAATGTGAACACAATTCACATTGGACGTGATAAAGTGTGAGAAGATATCACAACCAGAAAGCTTACGAGTCACTTATGCTTACCTAGTATGCTTTTTATGCACAAACAGATGTATCAATTAGGATTGGGGAATCCACAGGGATCTGCTAAGATCCCAATCTTGGATTCGGATCCACAAATCTGAATCCAGGAAGTGGATTCGATCCATGAATTCAAGTCCACTTTCAGATTCGCGAACCGGATTCGGTGTGCAGGCTTAAGTCTAGGGCATATGGCTAGATTTGGCAAGTTACCATCAGCCTAGTTTCTTCTTGCAATCGATTCCACATCAAGGATGCAATACTCCACTACACCTCTTGGTTGAATCACGTGTAGTGGGGATTGGAGCAGCATGTTACCGTGGAATCTCCGAGAAGAATATGGCAGATCCCATTTTTGGCAGCCAGTTTTCATGAGAACACTATGTAGTTGCTCTGATACTACAACAGGATTAAAATCTCCATGATGTCCAACAGGCTTCACTTTGTGGACTTCGTTCTTGCAACAGCTGTGAAGATTGTCTCTTAGGGGGGAGGGGGGATTCAACAGCTTTTGTCTATATCCACTTCCTCCTCACCCTCCCTCTCCTACACCTCCTCAACCTCCTCCTCTCATCACAATCACCACCACCACCACCACCACCACCACCACCACCACCACCACCACCATCATCATCATCATCATCATCATCATCATCATCATCATCGTCGTCGTCGTCGTCGTCGTCGTCGTTGTCATCATCATCATCATCGTCATCATCATCATCATCATCATCATCATCGTCATCATCATCATCATCATCATCATCATCATCGTCGTCGTCATCGTCGTCGTTGTCGTCGTCGTCGTCGTCGTCGTTGCCGTCGTCGTCGTCGTCATCATCATCATCATCATCATCATCATCATCATCATCATCATTGTCATCATCATCATCATCAACGGGAAATGCTTAATCGTGGCCATTTCATGAGGTATGGTTAATCACGCCTCTTTTGTACACGGAACCATCTATGTATTATATATGTATACATGTATATGTAGCTTCCAGGAGATTCCCTTCAAGGTTAATACTAGGTTTTCATTGGAATAAGTGTGTTTTAAGGAGAAAATGTTACACTTTCATTGCAATTCTCTATTAGTTGACAACTATGTATTAACATGGACCTAAAATCCCATGCGGACGTATTTGTGTCCTCCTATCCGTTTCGGGGTATTTCTGTCATTCTACGTATGGCATCCTTAACTTAGAACACATATGGGCAGCTTTTTTCAAAATGCTGGGACATGTGAGCGCTTATCGAACTCGTCTACACATCCCAATTGTTCACGTTGCATGACCCCCCCCCCCCCCCCCCCCCCCCCCCCCCCGCGTGATTGTGTATTGGATGAGTGCAGTAGGGGGTGTATTGTGACAACCTTGGGAATTGTACACTTGTGTATAGTCTGAGAAAGCAATATTGTACACATAATCACTCCCCCTAGCTACATCCTGCGATACACTCTCCAAATACACTTATGTGTTTTGGGGAAGGTGCTGACCGGTTTAAAGTCCGGGTGTAGAGACAGCCACCCAAATGTCAAAAATGTACTGGGAAAGTGTATCTGGGTGTGCAGCTGGTAGACAAAAAAAAATGATGATTTTATTTCTATGCATAAATAGTAGAATAATGAGAGGCCATCAAGATGAAGTAATCGATGGCCTTAAATCTCCGCTTACCTGTTCAACTCTATGTTGAATGTAAAGAGTATGTTGTTGAGTAGCAATCGCGAACAAATGAAACTGGTCAAATGTTTGTGAGACGTGTAACGACTCCCAGTAATGGATGCAAGGTCC
>SZWC01003658.1:101919-133556 GCA_023375785.1 Penium margaritaceum | reverse complement strand
TGGTCTTTAGTGTCTACCTTTGGTTGGACACTCTGTGAGGAGTCTCAAAGGCAAGAACTGTAAATGGATGCATGCAAGGTACATGCTTTTATACTTATAGAGCTTTGCTAAAGCTTCTGCTTGTAGTGGCTCCACTACAGCCAACCTCAACCTACATTCCTACTTGGCGCGTCCTTAGACCGCCAAGTGTCATCCTCAAGGCAGGCTCTAGTAAGCTTCCTAGAAGCTTCCTGTCCCAGTTTTGGCCACAAAGAAAATTGCGGCCGTCGCAGGGTTTGAACCCGCGACCTCTGGTTTGAGACTCTGGTACCTAATCAACCAAGCCAAAAAGGTATGGTTCCTATGATGAGCCACAGGGGACATACCCATTATGGGCATTGCATTCCTGGCCCATCTCAGAACAGACCAAAGGGACATACTCCATAGAGCAGTGCATGCCTTGTCTGTATGTGTAGCTAGCCAGCTAGGCAGTGGACAAGGTGCATACTATTTCAACAAATCTCTCCCTTGCACCTCTATCCATTTGTCCCTTGCTCAGCTCCATCAATGCCTTGGAGCTCACCCTTCCTCTGCCGCACTCCTCATGTCGAATCCACGAATGCCTGCATAATGCAAGTGGCTCTCCAGCGGTTTGGTCATGCAGTCAGCAAGCATGCTCTTCGTTCCGCAGTGCTGCAAGTCCACCACGTTCTTCATGACCAGGTCACGTGAGCAGTGGTAACGTATGTCGATGTGCTACGTTCGCCGGGAGATGATCTCGTCTTCAGCCATCGAGATGGCGCTCATGTTATCCACGTGTACAATCGTGGCGTCCTTCTGTGGCACTGTCATTTCGCCAAGCAGGCTGCGGAGCCATTGAGTCTCCTTGCACACCTCAGACAAAGCAACGTACTCTGCCTTAGCTGTGGTCACGAAAACACAATCCTGCTTCCTGCTGGCCCATGAGATGGCAGCGCCATTCAAGATACACACGTATCCAGAGGTTTATTTCCTGTCGTCAAGATTTCCTCCCCAATCAGCGTCGGTGTAGCACTTCAGACGAAGGGGGTCTGTTCCTTCTTGGCCTCCAAGAACGAGGCCCATGTGACGTGTCTTCTGCAGGTAGCGCAAGATGCGCTTGACTGCCTGCCAATGTTGTGGCCCAGGGTTGGCCACGAATCTGCTCACTTGTCCCACAGCATAGCAGATGTCCAGACGAGTCCCTACCATGGCGTACATGATGCTACCCACGGCGGACTGGTAGGGGATGTCTTGCATCTCCCTTTGTTCTGCTTCGTTGCTTGGCGACATGGAGGCCTTCAGCTTTGTGTCGTTCGTCATTGGGGTGCTGACAGGTTTGCAGTCTTCCATGTGGTAGCGCTTCAGTACCTCACCAATGTATTTGGTTTGGTTAAGTTTGATGGTGCCTGCTACTCGGTTGCGGTGGATGGCAATCCCGAGGTAGTACTCGAGAGGACCCATGTCCTTCATCTTGAACCTTTGTGCTGAGGTCAGACTTCAGCCCATGCAGCAGCTCGACCGAAGACGAGCAGATGATGAGATCATCCACGTACAGCATAACCAGCATCAGCCCTCTCCCATCATCGCGCACGTACATGCTCGGGTTTATTCTGGCAATGCGCAAAGGAGAGGCCGGTCATGAAACCGTCCATCTCTTTGTACCACATCCTTGGGGCCTGTTTCAGCCCGTAGAGCACTTTCACCAACTTGCACACCTTGCCCTTGGGAGCCTCGACTCCTTCGGGCACCTCCATCAGCACTTCCTTGTCAAGCTTCCCATAATGGAAAGCTGTCCTCACATCCATCTGGTGTATCTCCAAGTTCTTTGCGACAGCAATGCCAAGGAGAGAGCGGATGGAGGCAAAGGTCACGGCGGGCGCGAACGTCTCATCGTACTCGGAGCCCGGGCGTTGAGAGAACCCCTTAGCCACTACCCTTGCCTTGAACTTGTCGATGTTGCCATCTTGCTTCTTCTTCACTCGGAGGACCCACTTGGATCCCACCACGTGGGCCTTGTCGGGTCTATCCACCAGCACCCACGTGCCATTCTCTGCAATGGATGCGAGCTCGCTATCCACTGCCTCCTTCCACTTGGCCGCATCTGGGCCATTCATGGCCTCCGCCACTGTGGATGGCTCTCCTTGAGCCATGCACGACCAGCTAAGGCCGGTCCAATCATCCTCATACCACAAAGGTGCTCTCTTTGGTCACAAACTGCGCCGGGGTAGTGGTGCCACTTCTTGCTTTGGTGCTGGTGCTTCCACAGGTGGTGGTTTGTCGCCGTCGTTGTCGTCAGAAGAGTCGTCAGACTCCAAGTCAGACTCGGAAGCCTCAGATGCCTCGGTATTCACGTCCATGTCAGATGCTGCATCATCCTCCGCAGCCACTCTCCCATTCCCACCACCTGCTGGCAAGGCGAGCCAGCTGTCAGGTGCTTGGTCTCCGGACTCAAGCAACACTATCCACTCTCCCGCTTTGGGAGTGAGGGTCGGGTCCAGCAGCTCTCCCTTTCCAAGGGTGCGTTCGTTGAACACGACTTCGCCGCTCCTCACGAGCTTGCCTGCTGCCTGGTCCCAAAGCCGATAGGCTTTGTGTGACGTGTCGAACCCAACCATGATGCACTTCTTAGACCGTGCGTCGAGCTTGCCTCCACCTTCTCCCGACTGGATCTTCACCCATGTAGTTGACCCGAACACTTTCAGATGAGATGCGTTGGGTTTCTTTCCCGACCATGCTTCTTGTGGGGTCTTCAGCTGCTTGTCCTGCTCCTTTCTACACTTCTGCAAGGCGATCGCTGGTGTGAGGTTCAAGAGGTAGCAAGCCGTTGTTGCTGCTTCAGCCCAAAAGCGAGGTGGGAGCTTGGCGTCGAAGAGCATGCTTCGCACCATGCCGAGTAGGGTCTGGTTCATCCTCTCGGCAACGCCGTTACTTTGGGGGTTGTAAGGGGTGATTTGCTCGTGGCGGATGCCATGATGCTTGAGCCAAGGCTTGCATGCCTCATACTCACCCCCGTTGTCACTTCGGAGCGCCTTCACCTTCTTGGAAGTTTGCCGCTCCACCATGGCGACGAACTCGAGGAGCTTCTCCTTGACCTCTCCCTTTGTTTTGAGGACGTAGATCCACAACTTGCGGCTGTGGTCGTCAATGAAGGTCAGGAAGTACTTGCTTCCTCCATTAGACGGTGTGTGGAATGGTCCACACACGTCACTGTGTATCAGTTCCAAGACGTGCTCCGCTCGTTGACCTCCTCTCCCAAACGGCTTCTTCTTTGCCTTCGCTTGGAGGCATGGTTCACACAATGTACACCCTTCGCCATGCTTCATGGTGCACCCTTCCATTCCGCGGACTACCTCTTGCTCTTGCATCTTTTGTAGCGTGCCGTTGGCCACGTGGCCAAATCGCTGGTGCCATAGCTCAACATCAGTGTCCTTGGTTGATGTGGCGGCCGCAGCGGTCGCCGGTGGTGCATCCTTTGGCTCCGGTGCCACTGTCTTGGTGGCACATGCGAGCCCCTCATCCGACGCCTTGGTGACTTTGGTTTGAAGCACGTAGAGGCCGTCGACTCTTGGAACTTGAAGCATGAGGTCGTCTTTGGTGTACAAAATCTGGATGTCCTCGTTTTTTAGGGCCACCGCTTCCTTGTTGGTGAACACCACTGTCATGTTGTTGTCGGTGATTTGTGAGACGGACAGCAAGTTGGCTGCGAAGGAGGGCATGTACACCACCTTTTGAAGGTTGACTGCCTTCTCCGCACCATTCACGTCGAACGTGATCACCTTGTCCCCTTCGCCCATGGCTTGGACGACGCCACCGTTTGCACACTTGATGCGCATGACAGATTCGGCCATGGAGACAAATCCACCCTTCTCTTTTGATGAGTGGTGGTTGGTGCCCGAGTCAAGGGCGAATGCCCCGGGCCTAAGGATCGCTGCGCTCTTCATGGGCAGCCCCCTAGCCATCATGTTGGTGAGCTCCTTCTTCTCCTTTCCATCTTTGTTCCCGCCTTCTCTCTTGGGACTACGACAGTCCCTAGCCTAGTGCCCAGCCTTGCCACAGCTGTGACAGTTGCCGGGCTTCTTGGAACTCTTCCCGCCACCATTACCTTTCCCTCCACCGCCACCGCTTCCGCTCTTGCCTTGACTAGAGCGAGAGCTTGCACTTTGTCTACCGAAGCGAGAGGCATAGGCTGAGATGTTTGCCTCGGCGCCACTGCGTCGCATGGACTCGTTGCGGACGTGTTCGGCGACAGCCTCGTACGTCAGATCTGCCTCCTTCCAACCGCCAAATACGGTGATCAAGGACCCCCAGCTTTCCGGCAGCGCCATTAGAAGGATCATGGCACGCATGTTGGAGTCGAGATTCCATTCCATTTGCTGGACCTCTTATAGCACGTTGTCAAACGACTGCAAAAATGCGGGTATCGATTCTCCTTCGCTCACCCTCATCGACATCAACCGTTGGAAGATGAAGAGTCGGTTTGCTAGGGCATTCGATTGATGCACGCGTGCAAGTTTTGCGTAGGCCTCGGCAGCCAACGTGCATCCTGTGATGTGGGAGTGTTGAGTCTTGTTGATGGACGTCACAAGAATGGCGAGAGCCATGTTGTTCTTCATCGTCCATGCTGCAAGGTCAGCCGCATGCGTCGTCACGGTCGTATCGGCTGGTGCTATCTTGGTCCCTTTTAGGATGTCGAGGTAGCCACGCACGTTCGTGACAATCTCAAACTGCCATTTCCACAAGGGAAAACCTGTCCTCGTGAATTTGGACATACCCGCCTCAAGGCGGGCTGGAGTCGGATCCGCCTTTTCTTGCGGTTGCTTCTTCTTTTCTTCTTCGCTCCTACTCTACTTTGTTAAGGCCAATGAGGCTGATGAGGCTGCTGAGTGCGACCATTGTCAAAGGTGCAGTTGGTTCCGTTGCATACCCCTCCCGCCGATGATCGCCTAAGGCGATGGTGCCATCGTGAGAGAACGGACTCGGGGTCGTACCACCTTCTAAAAAGGGGTAGAGCTTAATCCCGTTGGGGCTCGAGGGTCTTGTCCAACATGGACAGAGCGATTCCTCGTCCCCTAGTCCACCACGTGCACGCACCCTACCTGAAGAAGCCGATGGAGCCGATGGAGCAGATGGAGCCGTCCGATGGTCGTGTCCTTGTTGTACCTGTGCGCCCTGCAAGACCACGCGCTAGTCGGTCTTGGAAGAGTTCCTTAGAACCAGAAGTGTGGGCCCATAACCCTTTGTCAATGTGCCGGATAGCAACGGTCTAGAAAACGGGTCCCGACATCGGAGGCCCCCAACCGCTCTTGGTATTGCAACCAAGATAACATATCACCCTCGAATGAGGGATCCACACTTTAGGTTCATTTGGTTTGCAACCTCACAAAGTCCGCATGTTGGTCTTTAGTGTCTACCTTTGGTTGGAAACTCTGTGAGGAGTCTCAAAGGCAAGAACTGTAAATGGATGCATGCAAGGTACAGGCTTTTATACTTGCTGAGCTTTGCTAAAGCTTCTGCTTGTAGTGGCTCCACTGGAGCCAACCTCAACCTACATTCCTACTTGGCGCGTCCTTAGACCGCCAAGTGTCATCCTCAAGGCAGGCTCTAGTAAGCTTCCTAGAAGCTTCCTGTCCCAGTTTTGGCCACAAAGAAAATTGCGGCCGTCGCGGGGTCTGAACCCGCAACCTCTGATTTGAGACTCTGGTGCCTAATCAACGAAGCCAGAAAGGTATAGTTCCTATGATGAGCCACAGGAATAATACCCATTATGGGCAGTGCATTCCCGGCCCATCTCAGAACAGACCAAGGGGACATACTCCATAGAGCAGTGCATGCCTTGTCTATATGTGTAACTAGCCAGCTAGGCAGTGGACAAGGTGCATACTATTTCAACAAGTCACTGGGCTAGGATTTGACCCAGTGACCTCTCACTTTAGAGACTAACTCTCGAATGTCTAAGCCACAAGGAGTTGTCCTAGGTAGTGTTTGCTGGCTTTCCAGTTTAGACTAAGGAGACTTGCTCCAAAGGAGCAGTGCATGCCTTGTCTATCTCGACCAGACATAAAGGACTTACTCCAAGGGAGAACTGCATGCCTAGTCCGTCGCGTGCCTGTCCAAATGTCAGCTATGGACAAGGGGCATATCAGGTTAACAAGGGGAACACGTGTGGCAATGTGGGAGTAAAGGACACTTGTTATTCGAGTGTCAACACACAAGACTATATGTGTAGGATGACACATCCTAGATGATCCAAGGTTGCCAAGCTGTGCATGGCTGTGTACAGGCCTGGAAAGAGCATTATCTTATCAATATCACGTATCACATCTTCCAAGATTTTCAACGGACCAAAAATGGCATCATTTCATGGAGGAATGACCGAGATATAGCCGTTTCTCTGAACCACCGTAACATGCCACTGGCAGCACCACTTGCGACGGTGATGGTCTCCCCGGGCGCTCTTTCTGGCAATAACACATCGAGGCGCCATTTGGAAGCACCCTTGGCTCTCAATGATCCTTGATTCATTGACATAATGGGCCCAAAGGCGTGCTTTGACCTTGTTGGATCTTCCGAGGGTCAAGCCTTAGTCCTTGGGGATGAATTCCCCACCCATTTCTCGTCATCCGTTTTCCGCTCGGCGGGTTCAACCTTTGGCCGGACGTAACTTCCTCAATTCTTGATGGATCAATCTTGTTCTTGGGCCGATCTTGCACTCTTTTTCCTGTAAAATCCAAGTCCAAAGTCAGATTTTATATCAAAGGAAATCTCAAGACGAAATCAGTGCTGTTGGCAGTGTCCGGCTTACAAACAGCATCCTGACATCAGCACCAGCAACGTCACCATGCGACTTCTTGATTGTCACACAAAGAAAGTGATGACATGCATGCACCAGCAGCTTGCGGCAGTGGCTATGCAGAGCCGCTGTGAGTAGTGACAGTGGCAGCGCGTAACGGCGACAGTAGAAAGCAACAACATGAGTAGCAGTAACCACAAGCATTCATGCCAAATCTCCCTAAATCCATACACCCACAAATGTATGTACAATATTAAAACATGTGGTGACGATCCTTTTAGGAAAATAGGCTTGAGAAACAATAATGATTTGCAGAAAATGCTTCTAAGTCTCACATACACACATAGTTTTGTGTTCATGTACCTGGATAATTTCAATGAACTTGAGAATTTGATGCACTCCAAAACATGTTAAAACCTTAAATAATCCAATTTATTTAGAAACAATATCTTGAATGTATCTGATCAAAAGTAGTGACCTCCTTTGTCTAGATAACGTTGTCCTGTTACGTTTGTAATAATCCATTTAAACCAATTCTTTTTACTAGCGTCTCTAACAACCTTGTACGTGCCTTGGACCATTGACATGAGGTAGCCTGTCCCTCGGCCGTCAATCAAACCTTGAATGTCGATGTGACTTGTTGCTCGAGCGACAAGCCTACTGAATGGGGACCTTTTGTACATGTTCCTTGCTTCAGATGTAAACTTGGTCCCTTTTTTGGAAGGATTCGGTGTCTGAGGCAGAATAGTAGCAAAACATTTCTTGCTTTTGATTGCCGTTGATAAAGGTATTTGACGGGTGTCCATGAGATGAAACCCGCATGCTGCAAATAAAATCAACAAATTGTTTTTTTTCTTCTTACTGTATTCTCAGAAACACTTACGAGGTATGCTCCGTTTCTTTCAAGGGGAGAGGGGGAAGGACACCATCCTTCCTCAAGTTCTTCAATGTAAAACTAGATGTACGTGACCTGTCGATTTGTAAATTTGAACATACATCATTCACAGTTTTGAAGTATATGCAAACTTCACTTGTGCACCTTAATTACCAAAAATCAGCTAGTGTCTCTACAGCACTTTCTGGATACACCCTCATTTTGGAGGGGGGTCCCTCCCTCTCCCCCTCCTCCCCCCCCACTCCCACCTAGTCGGAAGTGAATTGGGGGTGTGTATCATGGGATGTATATGAGTGATAATTACAGAATTAAACAAGTGAATCAATACACGGGTGTACATTTATTCTCGAACATACTGTAGACCCCTCGCTACATCGCACAAATACACAAGAGGGGTTTGGGGGGAGGGGGACAACTATCTAACTGCCGTGTCCAGAGCAAGGTCCTAATCAAAAGTATACAAGAAGAAATCAATGTAGGATCTAGTTCTATGAGCCGTAGATTGGTCAATTTTGATGTGATAGATTGGGAGGACACGGCTTTATGAAACTTTCACTAACGAGATCCATGCCCTGTCTTTTTGCCATAATCTCCAAGATACTTCTAACAAACAATTTCTTGTTTTGATGGAGGTGTCCACTTACTCCTCTCCCCCCGCCCCCCTCTCCCCCGATAGCAAAAGTGCATTGGGGGGGGTGTATTGGGCGATGTATTTGAAGAGATTTCAGAATAAAACACAACTGTATCGGTACACGTGTGTAGTTTTGTACGCAGACATGTAATACACTCACCGATACACCTCTCCAATGTAGACGCAGTCTTTGAAGGGGGGGGGGGGATCGGGGAACTGTTACGTTGAGAGCAAGGTCCCGAGTTGACAATATGCAAGCAATATAGACATCGATAACGAGGTTGTATTTGAACCATCTATCAACATTTGAAACAAACATTATATGTCTAGAATAAAACACATATGTATAGCGACAACTGTCTATCAGCTGCACTGTGTGATACACATTCCAAACACACTTTTCAATTTGGAGGAGGGGGGGGGGGGTTCATGTCCTTTACCCCCTCCCCTCCCCCCCCTCCCCCCCCTCCTTCCCAAAGTCGAAAGTTTATTGCAGGATTGAAGTGGGCAGTGTATCTGGATGGGGCACAAACTAATACACAAGTGTGTCGATACACTTGTGGACATTTTTCTGTGCACTTGCACTACATTTCCCACTTCACATACCCAATACAATCGATGTGTCTGGAGGGGGGGGGGGGGGTCCAAGAAAAGGATATACATCAGAGTACGTCGTGCAGCATCTCCACGATGTACTCTACGATACACTCCTTGGATACACTCGAGGTGTTTGGGGAGGGGGGGGGGGGAACCATCAAGAGGCCGGAGTGAATCACATGCAAGTGCCCTCCCAAATGTCAAGTGAAGTCGTCGCATGGCTTTTTGAAAAGCAAAACTATATCTCTTTTGCGCCGAGAAGTTTGGGAATTTGGATGGGGCTGTTACAAAATGACCAGACACAATTGTGAGGACAGAGATAGTCAATATTGAAGCAACCTCACGTGTTTTGATTTATAAGGCCAGTACGTGAGAATAATGAAACAAGTTTGATGGAAATCGTGGCTGAAATATTTAACCACACAGATAAATTTGTGATTTTCAAAGTGTATCCGTCCAAGAGAACTTCCTGGAAGTTAAGATGAATGTGTAGTATACATAGGTTACCTAGTGTATGAAACATGCATGATTAACCATAGCTCTAGAAATATCCGCGGCTACGCCTTGCACAGTACAAATGTCACACAATACCAATACACGGGTGTAGAGAAGCTATGTAGCGGCTGCACATCATCTTTGCAGCTGCAAACAGGGATTGACAAGGTCATCCTCGCCTTTTTTCACGTGGGATCTTTGTTAGTAAAAAAAATCGCTAGTGCAAAAATACTTCTATGTAAAAAACACAAGCATGAATTTTGTGAGTGCAGACGTCATTATCAGCATTGCTAACATCAACAAAATTTGGGTCAAACTGTCATTTTGGCAGCATCTGAACTCCTTCAGAAGGATTGTACGTTCTTTCTTGGAGCATTTTGACGTTTAGATCTATACTGAGTGACTACATGGCACTATGTGGTGACAAGGAAAAGGAGTCAATTGACCCCTCTGGCTCTAGCTCCCTCTCGGGCTCGTTGAGCCCATGCATTCGTGGTGACGATTGACAATTTGCAACAGGCACATAATGAGATTAGGCACCAGCAACAAGAGTAGTTTGCCACTCTCCAAGACATCCTGACCTTGTTGTAGAGATTTTTGGGAAAACGACAGACTCCACCTCCCGTAACATGGTTTACATGGCAGTACAGCCTATTGTATCCACTGGCTTTGCCAGATAGCAGCAGGCAGCTGAGGAGCAAGACTCACAGGAGGAGGGGGTAGATAAACAAAAATTTGAGATTCGGGCGCAGCTGGATCGCCTCCACAACGGTCCACGACGCTCACACGCAGTTGCATCTGTGGCACCAGCGTATCAGATCCCCTTGAGACGGGTGACAGGCCTCTCTTTCAGCAGCCCTTCCATTCAATGAGCGCTCGTCCAAGTGCCTGAGGTTGCCCCCCCCCCCCCAGAGTAGCAACCAAAGAATTTTCAAGACTTTGTCACTCTGTTACGACAATGATACTAGATTTTACTACTAGGATGTAATTTTACAGGTGTAGGTAGACGTAGAGAGGATGTGGCCCTATACCTGAGCCAGTACCAGACCGCTGATGCCCGCCAAACTCAGAATACAACAAGATCCTTGTGTGGTCTGCTCTACCCCGTTTCTCAGGAGACCGTCATGGATTTTTGTCATTTCCTAGGCATACCTGGGATGGGTGACAGGGCCAATCCTTGCCACGGATGGGATTTGACCCTCGCCTTATTGGTTAGAGAGATCCATGTGACAAGGGTTGTTCCACTCCCTAGGGGGATTCAGTGTCGATAGAAGCATAAAAGCGCCACGCAATGCACATCTACAGCTGGCTGGACACTGACGGAGGTTTCCAGCTTTGGACAGTCAATGTCATTGTGCTCCGTGCTCACAAAGAGTACATCAACTTCTTCACCTTCTTCTATTAACCCACCCTACGAGAGCTGCATGATTTCCTTGAGTTGCTTAATTTGGCCCAGCACTACTATCTCCAAAGGACGGGGGCAAAGGAAGCGAGCCCTTTGGTAGTGGTGGCGATTGCATCCCCGAAGACCGCTCTCATGCTGAGCTCCTCCTCCTTTACGTCTTCTTCCTCTCTCTTACTTGCCTGCATGAGCTCAAGGAGTGGCCGCCGCCACACAAGGGGAAAAGGGACAAACCAAAACACAGCAAGGGACATCACCCGCAGCTTAGCAGCTAGCAAGTACTGGCAATGATGCTCCGTCCAATGCTAAAACTGCGGTGGCTCTCATCAATACACGGAGTTCCAGCAGCCTTTACACTTGAGATGGATCACATATGGCCTCCAGGTTACGCACACCCAGTGGAAGTCTCCTGGCACCGCTCAGGCGGGCTGAGCAATGAAAGTGATAGCAGCCAAGCCTTCTACCATTCCAGGCGGTGCTAGAGGTATGGATCCATGGAACCACACGATTGTGGAGCTTTGTTTTCTGTTGGAACTTTGCAATCAAGGAGGTGCGAGTGTGTTGTCACAGCCAAGTGGTCCCTAGAAAGATTGCTCTACTGTGTCTATTTCCCATGATGACGCTTGTGGAAGAGCTCAATTGGCTTGGGATGAGGATGCAATTGACGGTACCAAATTGCTTGACGAGTCACAGGACCATGCCAATTTTTGTTGTCCCGAGTCCTCTTTGGGCGTCTAGTAGAGGCGGTGTAATTGGTGGCACGTTGTTTAGTGTTCATGACATGTCGGGAGCCAAGTGGCACGTGGATCATTGACTCTGGTGCCACCCATCACATTCTCTATCACCCTAGTGATTTTTTTGTGCACAGTCTTGTTGCATCCGTTTGTTTAGTTCACATAGGGTCTGGTCAGTCGCTGCGTGTCTTCGGATTGGAGGTAGTGCAATTCTATGGTCCGTTTGGCCGTTTGTACATTTCCAATGTACTCTTTGTCCCTGATCTTAGGATCTCCTGATTTCTGTTCGTGTATGCACTGGGATGGGTCTCACTCTGGAGTACTATGCTGAATCTGTCCCAGTAACTTCTCATTTATGGATATGAACAACGCGTTCCTCCATGGCACTCTAGCAGAGGAGATCTACATGATCAATTCACTGGGCTTTGAGGTTGGTGACAAGGTCTTTAGCTAGGGTAAGGCCTTGTACGGCCTCACGCAGTTGTCCCGGTGTTAGAACAAGGAGATCACTAGCACACTAAATCATGTCGGCATCATTCAGAGTAACGACGACCAATACCAATTTCTTTGATAGACAGCTAGGAGATTTACTGCCATCCTGGTCTATGTGGATGACCTCTTGATCACGTCTCCTTTGATGGAGGCCGTGAAGGAGGCCAAAGGAGTCCTTCAGGCAATCTACAGGATGAAGGTCCTTGCTCATGCAAATGTGTTTCATGGGATGAAGATTGTACATGATTTTCAGCAATGAAAATGTTTGTTACAGCAAGCACATTACGTCCTCGTTGTGGAGGAGCGGTTTAATGATCTCCTTGGTGAAGTACCCACAACCTCCACCCCAACACACCTGGCGGGAAGGATACCTTGAAGGTGGATAATCTAGCACAATTGGGGGAGACAGTGGATGTTACCTTGTACTTGTATCTCTTGTGCTCTATGATGTACTTGATCATGTACTTAGAACCAATCATCCCACAATCATACACTCCCCAAATAGTGCACACCATATTACATCATACTTGAGATACCACCTGGAAACTTTCTTGTATGCAATTGTTGAATGATGGAAGATGGTGGGAACCTTCCAGAACATGTTATTTCAGATTCTTTCATGCACTCCTCTTTAGGAAGGTACCTCATTTTGAAAAATGCTTTCATGAAGTTTCCCAAAGTCCTGAGAGGGAATCTTCCACAAATGCCTTATCTCTTAAACTGTTTTCTACATTCCTTGATGGATTGTTCCTTTACAAAAGATTTCTAAATGAATAAATATAATCAAATTTTGGATCCCATGTTTTATTTGAATTCAAATTTTCAGGACTGAATTTTTACTAAAAAAAAAAAGGAAGCCTGAATGGCTTTCACATGACTCCTTTTGACAGTTCAAAGGCCCCTAACCCTGATCATTTATTGTGGCAACATTTTGTGAGATATCTCTGATTTTAGAACTGGATTCCAGATCTTCTGACATACTCCGTCCTCCTTTATCTCTTCCTATCTCCTCATCCTTCCCACCCACCACAGTTTCCAGAGTGTACATGGGGAGGGTATCAGAAGTCACACTTGATTCTGCATGCACATTTGGCTCAACTGAGCAAAAGTGCCTCTTTGAATTTGAAACATCCAGGAACATTTTGACATGCACTTGTGTACAAAATTTTCAGACATGTCCTGTGATGACCTAACACTGCAGTGTACACTCGCCTTATACACACTACCACTTTGGGGGAGGAGGGGGATCCGGTATCTTGGTTCAAGTCCCCCCTCTTCCCCCTGACACCTTTTAAGTGCATGCGATGAGTGTTTGTAAAAGTGCACGTCAGATATCACATGTGAGATAACAAGGTGCGCACTAGTGAGGAGGTCAATCCCAACAATCTCTACCGTAGATAGATCATGATCGACTGCTTGTGCCTTTCAACTACATCCATTGCGATAGCGAGAAGTTAGTTCTGTTGACCTACATGATTCTGACTGTTAGATCGTCATCGGGGAATTCATCGGATGTAAATCACTCGTGCCCGTCAAAAAATGACTTTTGCCGGTTATTGGGAGGGCACGGCACAGGTCCCTAGGGCCTTGCTGGTGGGTTACAGGCAATGGACCATTCAACCATCGCACCCTTGCACATATTACCTACACGGAACCTGCGTGATGAAGAACGGAGGGTTGTGGTTGATCCCTTGGGGGTGGAGGAGAGGGGGTGACAGCTGGCATCAGCGGACATGTGCCGGTCAGCATCTATATCATGTATTGGGTGCCATCTGGCAGTCAGCCTTCTACTCAAGCGGCAGCTTCATGTCTTGACCACCACGTGAGTGGCAGTGAAAATTCCGGCCGCTTGAGTTGCTCAAAAGAAATACACTAGACTACCATCGGAATTCATAAAGTAGTCTCATGAAGGTTAATCGAACATTGATTTGATGGATAAGCCAGACGAGTCAAAGACAAAACAGACACACAATGTGTCTTCCAAGCAAAACACTTACTCTGTATAAATTACGATTATGATAGTGCCAGGAAATCTGTTTCTGACTTTTTCCACACCAGTTCATACACTAGTGTAATTTTTTGCACACACTACACTCACCTGCTCACGCACTTCCATATGCATTCTCCATATACAATTTCATTCCATCCACCTCCAACCTACTAATTCTCACTCCTGAAAACAAGAATAATTTAAACCAAAAACCATCATGGATCAATGTCCTTAACTCAAACACACCATACGATTCCACATAAAATCGTGAATTTTACGATTTAAATCATGCGAAAGATATGATGTTCTTTTGTATTTACTCTGTTAACTTCTTGTTTATACCCTTACACTATAGTGCATACCTGGAACACAATCACACTGCATACTACATAATTTCTTATTCACTTCCCACGTACATTTTCATCCCATCTCCCTCCCTCCTAGCTTCCACCCATTGCTAGTTTGAACAAGAAATGCTTGTATACTAATGTATAAATGGAAAGGCAAGTAATCCTTTCGAATGTATACCTCCACATTTACAACCTACATACATTTTCAGCCACTCCTTGAACTTGATCCAGCCTCTCCTACAGGATACCACACACTAATGTAGACTGTCAGTCACACATCCCATACATCTAGTGATACACCTCCACTTACAATCTCCACGTACACTTTCCACCCCTACACCCCACTCCCCCCCACCCATTAACCACCAACCAACCTCAAACATAATACTCAAACCAACATATACAAGTACACGTTTCTACACACAACACACACATCCAGCCATGCAAAACCACTTACTACCGACATACACTTTACACCCCCCCTCCCTTCTACCAACCACTACCAACCACATCACTGAAAGGAACATACACAAGTGTATATCTCTACACGCAACCTACTAATCCAGCCATACACCTCTACTTAAGATCTCCACACAAACTTTCAACCACCACTCACCAAATCACTGAAAACCATCGTACAAAAGTGTATATCTATACACACAACCCACACACCTAGAAATACATATCCATTTACTCTTCCCACATACAATTTCCATCCCCACTCCACCTTCCTCCCTCCCTCTTCCAATCACCACCAAAAAATTGTAAACACATTGCTTAGACCAATGCACACAAGTACAAGTTTCTACACGCATCCCATACACCGAGCAATACAAATCCACAAACAATCTCCACTTACACTTTCTGCCCCCACATCCCCCTTTCTACCCCATCCAACGACCACCAACCAACCTCAAATACATTACGTATACCAACATACGCAAGTATGCATTTCCAAACAAAGACCACACATCGAGCTATACAGAATCACTTGTATTCCCCACATACACTTTCCATCCCTTCTCCTTCCTCCCAACCACCACAAACTACATGCCCCAAAGGAACATGTACAAGTGTACATCTTTACACACAACCCACATATCCAGCCATGTACCTCGAATTACAATCCCCACATACACTTTCAACCATCACTCACTAATTTACTCAAACCCATCATACACAAGTGTATATCTGAACACATAATCCATACACCAGCAATACATCTCCACTTACACTCACCACATACACTTTTCACCTTCATCCCCACTTCCTCCCTCCCTTGCCAGATCACCACCAAACATATAAAAAACATCACTCAAACCAATGTACACAAGTATAGAATTCTGTACACATCCCATACACCCAGTGATCTACCTCCGCGAACAATCTCCACATACACTTTCTACCTCCACAACCCCCCTCCCCTTCCCCATCCAACGACCACCAACCAACCTCAAACACATTACTCATACCAACATACACAAGTACATATTTCTACACACAACCCAAGTATCAAGCTGTACACAATCAATTACACTCTCCAAATACACTTTCCATCCCTAGTGCATAAAAGTTTTATGATTGACTCTACCACTGGCCACAAGTACACGACCCAAATTTGCCTTCACCATCAATCTCCTTGCACAGATCATGCAGTGTCCTCAGGTGAGAGCCCTTCATACAACTTTCCAAGTGTTGCAGTATGTGGTTTCCATGCCGTACCTCAGATTCTTCATCCAACGACAGTGTTCAATGGTAGTTGACGGCGACACGGAAAGTGATTAGGCCTTGGGCCTTGGTGGGTGCAGGCGGGCAGGCGACGTGTTCTTGCTAGGGTGCACCGTTGTTTCATGAATCAGTGGCAAGTAGGGCTGCATTGCCTCATCAGAGGCCGAGTATGTGGCAGTGGGGGCTAGGGCTGCTGAGGCGGTGTTGCTGCAGCATTTGTTTCTTGAGTTACATCAGTCTATGTATTGTATTGTCCTGAACTGTGAAAACCAGAGTGCTCTTGCCATTGAAGAGAAATCTGGTGTGTCTCATGCACACACCAAGAAAATTGCATTTGAGCATCATTTTGTGCGTGATCTTGTGGAGCGACAGGTGATCTCCATCATCTGGGTCGGTATAGACATGTAGCAGGCTGATTTCCTGACCAATGTACTGGCGCACGGAAAGTTCATGGTGGCCATTACTTTTGTTGGGCTTCGCCCCTTGTCTGAGGGTGGCTGAGAGTGGGGTGTGTGAGTATGGAATGTTAAGCATCTCGTTGCAGGCGTGTATCAAATCTGCACGTGTTTGGACATGTATACAATCGGGTAATCGGGGAGTCTTGTAATGTGAGCCGTCCCGGTCTCTCAATACAGCTTACTGTGACCCCTTGGTTGTGTCCATGCTTGTGTAGACCCCTGATGCTGACCCAGCTGGCGTTGGAGCACTGATGGGTGGTATTCACACCCTCCAGCAGCTGCCAGACTGCTGCCACAATGTCCCGGGTGCATGCTGGGGTACTCTACCATTTTTCTTCAGCCCTTAGATGTTTCTCGGTGGCCTGGCTCTTGAGAAAAGTATACATGTTTTGCATTGTGTGTCAACGGATCACTGCTGGATGTAGGTAGTGATGGGTTGCTAGGGCAGTAGGTGTGACCAAGCATGAGAGCAAGAGTTTCCACACAATGCCATGGATGGAGCATGCTCGTCATTGTGGAGAAAATAGGTGAAACGAAACAAGTGAATGGGAGCAATATGATTGCGAGGTGATAGCTTCTCGTTGACCAAGCCAACATGTGAGGAGATTGCCATGGGGCCCGGATGCCACCCCGGGGTCAAACCAGGCCGGTCGCTGAACGTGCTGAGGGTGGTTTTTCACACTCCACAATAGACCGGTAGTCTGTTACCTTAGGATGAGCAACCCAAAATCACTATACAATGTTCATGTCTAAGCATACATGACTAAAACACAGTCAAGAACATGGCCTACAAGTGTATGTGGGTGCACGATCCCCTAGAATATGTTGCTCCATGTTATTCTGAGAAAGAACTAAGCATGGTATGCTGATTACAACACTTGAGATCTCGAGCACATTCAGCTTGGATGATGTGGACACCTCTTTTGCACTTGGCAGAGATGCCAACAGTGCATCATCCATTGTGTGTTCACTGATCCTGCATCCAAAAGCTTCACTTCAGTTCATTAAAATGCTATGATGATGTGCGTGTGTGTAAAGGGATCTAAGAGCTCACTTGTGTGCTTTACACCCACTACTAATACTCTACCATGACCCACAGACAAATGGTCCACACACACATAAGAGCTGGACCAACGCACGCCCATGTGACTAGAGACCATGAATCACGAGTAGAAGAGATACTCATGCACATTCTAAGGGGTATCACGAGCGTGCTGCAGGCAAATAGCATGCACAGCCACCTTAAACATGCCAGGGCTGTGAGCTTTCGTGTGAAATTTTACACACTGTTTCAGAGTATTGACCTAGACAACCTGAATTTCTCCGGCAGCAATGTGATCATATACAAAGTGATGCTGAATGTTGATGTGCTTCATGTGAGAATGATGCATGCCATCATGCTCAGCAGGTGCCTTGGTGCTCTGATTTTTTAAGCGCAGAGTGATGTTGTGGATGGGAAAAAACAACTCTTGCAGCAAGCGGGAAGCCACACGATTTCACACAGACCTACGTCGAGCGCGGCATACTCATCCTTACTTGGGCAGTGAGTAACACAATCCTATTTTATACTCTTCAAAGAGATAACAGTCTCACCAACAAGAAAGATATAGCCGGTGTGACTGCAAGAATCTGTGTCATGTGCCCAATCACTTTCTACGTAGCCTTCAACAACCACAAAGGGTTTTGTGCGATAGCATAGTCCTACACGCTGTAGTGAGTACATAACGGAAAACACACAGGGCAGCCATGAGATGTTTCTGACAAGGCTGCTGAGATAATTTCACCTGATTTTATCCCTCATGTACTTCACGACTACCACCCGGGTGGAGGTGGCTTCATCAGTCAACTGAGAAAGACATATCTGTCCGAGTTGTGGTCGCGAGGTACATGAGGGATTCGAGAACGCTACGATAATCGACAGTATTGACTATCTCCCCGAGTTGTGATGGATCAGGAGACTTTAGCAAGTGCAAGCTTGCTGGAGTCATCGGAGTAGAAGTAGTTGTTGTGTTTGCCAGCAGGAGGCAAAACAGTCTTCTAGAATGTGGACATAAGCAGCCTAATGCAGGTACACAGTGCAGCGCTGGCGATCATGCTCCAGCTCCATACCAAGAAGCACTTGAGCTAGGCCCGGGTCCTTCATCTTGTACGTGGAGTATAGAAGGATCTTGACTAACAGGACAATAGTAGGGCTAGGAGAGGCCATGAGCAGATCATGAACGTAGACTAGAATGGCCACAAAGGGGTTTCAAGGAGCATTCAGGAAGAGTGTTAGGTCTACGGTACTGCGACAATAGCTGTGAAGGAGATGTCCATGTTCCAGCAATGCGGCAACTTCTCGAGCCCATACAGGGTATTGCGTTGTCACAAGTCCTTGTTCATGCCATTGGTGAACCCCGGTAAAGGTACCATGTAGATCTCCTCATTGAGGCATTCATGCAGGAATGCATTGTTGGCATCCATCTGTACCAGTTCGCAGTCATGCTGTGCGACCAAGCTAAGAAGGGTGTGAGCAATGGTATTCCGTCCGATTGGAGCAAACATATTGTCAAATTCAGTCATAGGGATCTAAGAGAGCCCTTTAGCTGTAATTAGAGCCTGATATCTATCAACCTTGCCATTAGGCATGAGCTTGCACAGAAGGACAGAGCGAGCTGAGACAACTTTGCATCCCTCTAAGAGATCCACAAGCTCAAAGAAATCATGTTCCTTGAGAGCACTCAGCTCTTCCTACATGGCTAGAGGTCAGAATCAGCTACCTTGCGAGCCTGCTCAATAGTGGCAGGCTCTAGAGGGAGTATAGGAATCCACATGTTGCAAAGCATGCTGTGACATAGCCGGCGACAAAGGCCTCAAGAGCGCTATGGATATCATGAGCAACAAGTGTACACCCCAACAAAGTTGGGATGGTAAACAATCACAGTAAGGCAGATTGCATGAAGATCAGTGGGTCTGGCAGAAGGGCCATCCGTAGAAGAAGACTCATTGGAGCGTGTGCAGTTCTTAGAGGAGTGTCAGAATTGAGAGATAGACTGTTGGAGGAGAGAAGGAAGCCTTTGTGTGCGTATGGCTCTGGACCAAGAACAAGGTTTTGAGAATGAAGACGTGGATTTGGGGCATCAACAAGCGTTATGGTTTGTAGCGAAGAAGTAGGAGGTGAGCCAGGAGAGGAATGTATCGTAGAATGTGTTAGAACACTAGCGGGTGCAAATGTTGACTCAGAATACGTGGACACAGAGGACATAGAGACCAGTGACGACTCTAGGAAGGAGGCGCACAGAGCATCGGATGGAGAGGAAAAACTGGGAGACTCAAGGTTAATGGAAGGAACCGGTGACGACTGTGGAGAAGGAGGAGACCAAGCAGAGAGAGCTGGAACTTTGCTAACGAAAGAAGAAGAGGTGTCTACGAGACCGGAGGTTGAGACAAGACAACCCCCCTTCCCAAGCCGATGGAAGGAGGACAGAGAAGAGGGTGAGAGACACAAGGTACGTTACAAGAAAAGACATCACTCAGAGAACATGGTGTCATGGGACTCGACAACGTGAGGACAACTAGCGTCTCTACCATGTCCAAGTTTTGGACATGGTAGAAACACCAAAAAAGGTGCAAAGACGAGCACAAAGGCTAAACTTGACAACCTGAAGGTCTTCAGAAAACAAGATGATAACCACACAGCCCTAAAAACATGCACGACACAAGTCTCTCCAACAAACAAACCAATATTCAAAGGGGGTTGCATGGCAGAGAAGAGACCATGAGGAACAAGATTTTAAGCCCATGCCATGTAAGACATGGTCTCATAGGAGAAAAGAGGTGGCATGTCAAAAGCAGTGAGGAGAGTGCGGACACCGTCGACAAGTGTGTAGTTCTAGCAATTGGAAACACCATTCATTTTAGGTGTGAAGGGAGCCAACCGCTCCATGCACATCCCTCGAGAGGACAAGAAGTGAGCAGTGGGCCCCATGAAATTGCCACCATGATCATGAAAAAAGTCACGTAGACCATGACCACAAGCGAGCTTAGCCTATGGAAACCAAGACTCAAGTGTGGGGCACACACAATTTGTCTGCCGGAGGATGAATACCTAACGCATGCCTGAGTAGTCGTTGTGAGACAAACATCATAGCAACGAATCCCACCCAATGCATAATGGGCAAGAGGATCCATGAAATCAGTGTGCAAGAGGTCAAGGAAATGGACGGTGCAAGTGTTAAAGATGGAGAACGAGGATCGGTGCATTTTGCCTGAGCACAGTCAAGACAGTCCGTATCTTGACACTTCCACGTTTCCTGCTCAATGTACTGCTGTACAAGGAGTAGGAAACGTGGAATTGTCAAGATCATGTGTGGGCTGATGAAGAAACAGGCTGTCAATTACGGGAGTATGAATGTGGTAGAGACGACGATGTAGCAACTGCGTGTGCGGTTAGGGGAGGGAACGAGAAACATGGACAAGGGCAACTGTGGCATAGACAGGTGCATAGGAGGGTACACAAAACAAACAATCACAACGTTTGCCACGAAGTAAGACACAGCCAGTGGTGTATTAAGGCATAAAGGCAATGCCGCAAATAGAGGAGAAGTCCATGCCTTGGTCATTGAGGGATGTACAAGAGAAAATACTCAGCTCAGGAGAGGGCACGTACTGCACGTGTAGAAGAAATAGCTCCCCCCAAATAAATGGGACAACACCGACGCCCTAAACGGGGAGAAGTTGGCCGGAGCGAATATGGACAAAGCGAACAGAGCCGACGGGATCCAAAGAAACAAACCGGGAACAGGAGGACGTCATGTGGTGGGTTGCCTCCATGTCAATGATCCAATATCTACCTAACAGATGCACACATCTGGGAGCACAGCTCAAAGCAGTGATGGTAACGCTTGACGGGGGCTAAAGATCACATGCGGTAAGAAAGCAAGGCAGACAAACAGAACGCTAGTCCTCAAGAGGTAGACACCCATGAATGCAACCCGAGACAGAACCACAAAGAAACCTTTTGGACTCATACGCAAGTGACTCCAAGTCTGAATGTACAAACAGGCTTCACCCCTTGCTTGAGGGTGGCCAATAGTGGGGTGTGTGTGCATGTTGACTGTCAAGCATATCGTTGCGCACTTCTGTCAATTCTACACGTTTATGGACATGCGTACTATCCAGTCATGGGAGAGTGTTGTGATGTGAGTCGCCCCCATCTGTTTGTACAACTTACTGTGACCACTCAGCCGTGTCCATGCTCTTGCAGATCCGTGATACGAACCTAGCTGGCGCCAGAGCACCCAGAGGTGATGGCTCCACCAACCAGCACCTGCCACACAACTGCCATGGCGTCCCGCGTGCTTGCTCTCATGCTCGACAGTTATTTTGCGCTCGCTACAGTGTTCATGGTGGACTGACTCTTGAGCCCGATTTGCATGCTTTGCATTCTGAGTCCACAGATCAATGCCGGACTTTTGCGTGTGGCTAGTTGTAGCATTAGGCTTGAGATTTTGCATCTCTAGGTCCAAACGATGTTGCTTGTAGATGCCTTTGCAGACTTACGGTCAAAGCGGTGGGTTAGGGCAGAATTGAGGACAAATTGGCACTTCCACATACGGCACCCATCGTGCGCCATGGTAGGTATTTGTGTCGTGTGCTTGTCACTAATCATCTCTTCTACATGACTAAGCTCTAGGAGCTTATGAGACTTTGTGCGGCTCCCCTGGCCTAATCCTTGCTGCTCTCTGCACCTGGTTGCTTGCTAGTCCATCAACTTACTCGACAGTGTTGCCATGCGAGTAAAAGCAAGGCTATGAAGCTTTCTAACAACTTCTCACGGACCCCCATGCACACTGTGCACAAACCTTCTCCAAAACAGTGGCACAACCTGATGTTATGTACGTAATGTGACCTCTTGGCTCACGTCCTTTGCCATGCAGACTCCTGATGAGGCGGAGGTTCCTGAAGCCTGGGGGAGCAGACGCGAGTCCGCCGAGCAGCCACAGATTGCACTCCAGCCGCCATCACGCGTGCTGGCCTTCTCTCCTGGAGCGCACATTCCTTGGTCAAACACTGTCGACCTTGGTACCAATGCATGTTTGAACTTCGGTGGATTTGTGACATAGTCCTGTCCTGTTTGTGAAACGGTGGTAGTTTAGACTAGCATAGTTTAGACCCAAACTTTGGGATTGGGCTCTTGGGGATTTGTGGAACTCGAGGGGGGTTCACCCCTTGCACTTCGAGTGGGCACCGGTGAGCCCCACGTCACCGGCCAACGGGTGGGCTCGCATGGCGAGCTCCACCCGCCGCCCACACACGTTCGCTCTTCTCACTCTCACGTTACACACACACAACCGTTCTGACCCTCGTTGGTTCCGTTCTAACCACAGGACTGTGGTGCACGTGGTCACGTGAGGGAAGAGAAGTAAGTTTTGGTATCAGAGCAGAACGAGCCAAGCGCGTCGCACTGTGCAAGGGAAGCACAGCATGATCCTGGGAGGATCTGCTGACCAGCAGCCGCAGCAACGGCTGAGCCGACCAGCAGCTGCGCGGAGCAGCAGCGGCAGTGGCAGCCAAGCAGAAGCAGCAGTTGCAGAGGCGGCTGCGCGGAGCAGCGGCTGCTCCAGCGAAACAGCACAGCAGCGGGGCGGCAGTGGCCGCCAGCAACTGCGGCAGCAGCAGTGAGCAGCAGCCGCAGTGACGGCTGCGCAGCCGTAGCATACAGGGCAGCTGCACAGAGCAGCAGCCGCAGCAGCTACGGTGTGCAGCAGCGAGCGGCAGCCGCAGCCAGCAGCTGCTGCATTGGGCTGCAGCCGCAGTTACCACCGCATAGCTGCCACTGCACACCCGCCGTGCCAGCTGCGCAGCCGTAGGACCGGCGGCAGCTGCCTGGAGCAGCAGCTGCAGCCATGGCAACGGGCAGCAGCAAGCAGCAGCGGCAGCCATAGACTGCGTGAGTAGGCAGCAGCTGCCAGAGAGGTCACGCAGCATCTACAGCGTAGAGCAGCAGCGACGGCAGCAGCAACGGTACTTTGCTGTCAGCTCCACACTTTGGTCTTCCCTTCCCCCTGCTGGCTGGGTTCCCCTCTACTCCTGGGCTGGGTGGGGGTGATTCAGGTACAACGGTGGTCCCAAACAGCCCGTCCCATATTTCCCACGCCCACTGGGGCAGGGGAACTGCTGCCGAAGTTTTTCGGCAGCGTGGGAGGGGTCCAGCGACAATTTCCAGGCTGAAATAGTTCTCTCCCAGATTTTCCACGCCCACTGGGGCGGGGGAAACCCTGCCGAAATCTTCTCGGCAGCGTAGGGAGGCCTATTGGTGGTTTCTAGGCTGAAAAAGGCCTTGACAGTGGTCCCACGCCCACTGGAGTAGGGTAAACGCTGCCGAATTCTTTCGGCAGCATCAGTCACCCAACAGTGGTGCCAGCGACAGTCAAAACCTAACTTGCGGCACTCCACCAGACCACATGCCTAAGGACGCACCTGCCGGAGTCGGCAGTACCAGCTCCACTGCAAATGCTGGCGCTGCCGCCTCCGGCGTGGTTGGCGACACACCGGTCCTGACGCGAGACGAATCCCCGTCTAGTCCAAACTTGCTGGCACGTGACCTGCGCGAGTTGCGTGAGCAGCAGGCTCAGCAGGCTGAACAGACGGCCAAACAATTGGCTGATCTGTTCAAGCTGTTTCGGGATGCAGACCAGCCACAACAACAGCAGCAGCAGCAGCAGCAACAACAACAGCTACTCCGCAACGCTGTGCGCAAGGGCATGATGACTATCGAGAGTACCGTCGCCGCTGACGTCGATGCGGCTCTAGGAGCATTCGATGCTGAACCGTCCGACCAGCTGCCCGAGTCGGACTCTGACGCAAGCGATGAGGAAGGCATGTTACCCCTGCGCCTCGCACAGTTGGAAAAGTGGCGTCGAACCCGCTCAGGGCGTAAGGGAGTATCAATCAGCGAAGCAGGCCCTAGCAACATGCCCAGGACAACCGCAAACCTGGCCTCCCTAGAGGACCAGCTGCTTCGCATGAGTCTGGGGTTGGACGAAGGCCCCCTGTCTCCGTCGCCAGCGCAGGTGGTCCCGGCGGCGTTGCCAACGACGAAGCCAAATGGTTTGAGACCGAACCCCCCGCCTACCGACAGGAGGACAGCTACGCCACGTGGGAGCCGCGGTTCCGTATGTGGGCAGTCAGTGATGGGGTGTACCCGTACTACACCATCCAGTACCAGACTACAGACCCCTTGCAAGCAGCAACCACCGCTCGCGCCGCCTACGGTCTCTTGAAGGCCGTCCCGGAGGAGTACACCCTCGACTTCGAACCCTTTCTTGGTGATCCTCGCACCGGAGCTGGAGCTGACCCGCTCGAGGCATGGAAGCTGGCTACCACCCTTTTTGAAGGCGCTACCATGGCAACGACATCACAGCGGCTGTCAGACTTCAACTCCCTTCGTCAGGGTGGACATGAGGCGCCAGCTGACTACTAGCGACGAGCGATGCGGCTGTACAAGGCCCTGGGGAAAAATGGACCGGGCCAACTCATGGCGTTCAACACCATTAGGATCAGTGTTGGGCGCGAGTATGCCAAGACATTCGACAAATTCAGCCTGAGCAGCCTTCAGGAGATGGCCGAAAGGGGCTTCCTTCTGTCTTGGGCCACCAAGCATTTCCTACACGTGGCAGGAGTGGGAGCCGCAAATGACGCCCGTCATGGCGCGTCAGCTGCAGCCGTCACAGCAGTCTAGACATCACACAGCTTCACCCCTTCCTCCCTCCCGTCGTCACTACCGACGACAACATTTGCAGCAGCTGCTGGTTCCGCTGCGGCAGTTCAAGGGAATAAAGGAAACAACAACAGGAGGGTGGCAAGGTTGGAAAGCAGCAAGCAAAGCCGGCTTGTGAAAGGCAGTGGGAGTGCTACAATTGCGGGGGAGCACACCGTTACAGGGAGTGCAAGGTCCCCAAGAATTGGACAAAGATTGCGCAAGGACTGCAACAGGTGTTTGAGCAACGTGAGCGCGCCTCCGCACACACCACAACCGCAACCGACGTGCAGTCTACACCAGGAGCTGATGCAGCCGAGGACAGTACCAGCACCTGACACCTCTGGAGCACCAGCTTGCGACCCAGGCCCGTGACATCGCCGAGCTCCGCCAGCTTCTCCGACTCACAACTCAGGGAGGTGCGAGTGCATTGACTGAGCTGAGGGGTTCCACTGTTGGGTCTGTTGAGTCCGTGATGTGTAGTCGTGATGATGGTGGCGGGGCACAGTGCGCCGTTGAGTTTGTGGAGTCGTTCGTCGCACGTGATGAAGCTGGTCTGTCCGCTGTCTTTGTCGCAGCATGCGCAGGTCACGACGACCTGTCCTGGCTTGATGAGTCGCAAGTACGTGTTGCCTGTGCGATGCAGCAGTCATCTAATGAGTCACCCCTGTCAACCGTCTCCACTGTTGGCAGTTGTTCAGTCACGTCGTCCGAGTGTGTGACGGAGGCCACCTGGATCCTAGATTCAGGTGCCACCCATCACATGACATGTCGTCGTTGTGACTTTGTTGTCCTTGGTCCTGTTGGCTCTATGAAGTCTGTGCGTACGGCTGCTGGGCATGAGGTTCTTGTTCAGGGCGAAGGTGTGGTGCAATTCCATGGGCCGTCTGGGCCGTTTTACATTTCGAACGTGCTATATGTGCCTGGCCTAGAACTCAGTTTGCTGTCAAGACGTGCCTGCACACGGATGTGTCTCACTTTGACATTCACCGGTGAGGATGCCACTTTCTCTGTTTGCGCCAGTGCTGAAATGGTGCTTCGTGGCAAGGCAGTCGGAGACTTGTACCACGTCTCCAGCTGCCCCACGTCCACCACCGTCACTGCATCCCCCACTGCACAAGTGTTCGTGAGAGGCACGCTGTCGCCTGAGCATCAGCGTCTACTACATAGACGCTTGTGCCACGTTCACTTGGATGCTGTAGACCGTCTGATTCGCACCCAACCTGCGCTCGGTCTTGACGCGGCGTCCTTTGAGGCGCCGCCCAAGACTGATTGTCTACAATGCGCGCAAGGCAAAATGCATCGTGCCACATACCCTCTCTCTGACTCACGAGCTCTCAAGCCCCTCGAGTTGGTTCACTCTGATCTCCTGGGACCCCTACCAGTGGAGTTCCAGGATGACAGAGGGCGTTACGTCCTGACGATCAGAGACGAATTCACCCGCATGCGATGGGTCTTCAGTCTGCGCCTGAAAAGCGATGTTGCACTTGCTGTGCGTACATGGCTGGTCATGGCCGAACGCCAGTTCGGTCATACCCTCCAAAACTTCTGTTCTGATCGAGGCGGTGAATACATAGGGGATCTGGACCGCTACTTTGCCGAGGTGGGCGTGTTTCACAATCTCTCAACCCCAGCCACGCCACAGCAAAATGGTGTGTCTGAGCGTTGGAACCGCACCATGGAAGATGCGGTTCGCTCCATGCAGGCAGACAGTGGCATGCCTGAAGCGTTCGCCTTCGAGGGCATGACGTACATGACATGGGTTTGGAACAGGATCCCTCATGGCCCCCTCCCGAACTCACACACACCGTACCAACTGTGGTACGGACGTCGTGCTGATCTCTGGCTCGCGCGCGTGTGGGAGTCCCTTGCCTGAGTTTGGTTCACACCAGAACAACAAGGGTCCAAATTCTCCCCTAGAGGCCGCATCTGTGCGTTTGTAGGCGTGGCTGCACGCTCCAAAGCCTGGCGGTTTTGGGACCCCAGTCGGCGGCGCATTGTCGAGTCTCGAGACGCACTACTCTTCGAGCGCCTCTCCTTCAGAGATGTGCCCACCGAGGGCACCCCGCAGTCGCATTCCCCTGGGTGCAGTACGATTCTGCAAGCAGAGGGGGTGGGCTGACCGATGGTGCGGTCCCGGACAGCCTGGGCGCCACGGGTCCGTCCCATCCACCAGCAAACTCGCCAGCGTCGTCTACACCACCCGCGTTGACCGCGTTGCCTGTCCTACCTACGTCCACCGGCCCGTCAGCATCTCCAGCAATACGGGAATCTTTGTCACCGGTCGCATCCCCAGTGCTACCCCAGTCCCCAGCACCTGCATCACCAGCAGAGTCACCGGTGGCTGCATCTCCGCAGACTGCGTCACCAGTCACGTCGCTTGCGTTTTCATCACCCTCCGTCTGCCCAGTCGACGAACCGGCATCACCTGGCACATCGCCAGCCGTGTCCGTGTCTGACGAGTGTCCACCACCTGCTCCAGCTGTTCCATCACCGGAACCATATCGGCAAGGTGAGGGTGGACGCCTTCGCCCGCGTCCTACTTGCAGCGTGCATAGTGGCGACCTGGGCATGAGGGCCTTGGGCCTCAGTGCGCAGGGGCTCACTGAAGTTCACCCCGGCTGCGATATAGGCCTCGCCCTCCTTGCTCACGAGCGTCAACTTGCGGTGGACTCTGCAGAGTCCACAGTCACTGTTGGCCCTCCGTCTTCGGCCTATGCTTCGGCCACGCGCAGAGGAGATGCTACGGCCCCTGACCCCAGTGTGGTGGGGTTGACGCCGGAACCAAACACACCGCGTCAGGCCCTGGCTGAACCCGACGCAACACTCTGGCGCGCAGCATGCGAGGTTGAGCTGGAGGCTATCAAGGAACATGGGGTTTACGATCTTGTAGACATGCCGCCCGGACAAAAGGTAGTCCAGGCCACGTGGGTCTTGCGTAAGAAACTAAAGCCGGACAACACAATTGATCGTTGCAAAGCACGACGGACTGTGAAAGGATTCTCTCAGGTGGAGGGGATTGACTTCACTGAGACCTTCGCACCAGTTGGACGCACGACCACGGCCTTGGGCCTGCTGTCCCAGGTGGCCCAGCACGACTGGGAACTCCACCAGATGGACGTCAACAACGTGTTCCTACACGGAAAACTAGAAGAAGAGATATACATGGTCTAGCCACCAGGGTTCGAGAATGGCAGCGGCCGTGTGTACCGGCTGCNATTGATCGTTGCAAAGCACGACGGACTGTGAAAGGATTCTCTCAGGTGGAGGGGATTGACTTCACTGAGACCTTCGCACCAGTTGGACGCACGACCACGGCCTTGGGCCTGCTGTCCCAGGTGGCCCAGCACGACTGGGAACTCCACCAGATGGACGTCAACAACGTGTTCCTACACGGAAAACTAGAAGAAGAGATATACATGGTCTAGCCACCAGGGTTCGAGAATGGCAGCGGCCGTGTGTACCGGCTGCGGAAAGCGCTGTACGGCCTGAAGCAGTCGCCTCGATGCTGGAACAAGGAGATCACCGGCACGCTCCTACGAGCGAGTTATGTTCAGAGTGCTATGGACCCGTTGCTTTTCTTGTCCCACACCACTGCGACCTTTGCAGCCATCCTGGTCTATGTCGATGACCTCTTGATTGCCTCGCCTGACCTAAAGGTTGTCGAGGCAGCCAAGGGTGTGCTACAATCGACGTACAAAATGAAAGACCTGGGAGAGGCCGCAATCTTCCTAGGCGTGCAAATTGTTCGTGATCGCACTCGTCGGACGCTCTTGATCCATCAGGAGCGATACGCCCTCACTCTGGGGGAGCTTTTTGCCGAGCTACTTAGCGACGCGCGCACGGCGTCCACTCCGATCACCCCAGACGGACAAGACGCTCTGAAGGTCGATGATCCAGCAAAGCTGGGAGAGCTCGTCCACGTGACTCTATACTTGCGAGTCATTGGCTCACTCATGTACCTGGTCACGACGACACGGCCAGACATCGCCTTCACAGTCAACCTGCTTGCACAGTTTTCACAGGCGCCGCGTAGACGGGTCCTTGGGGCCGCAGTCCGGTGCGTACGATACATCGTCTCCACTGCCCGCATGGGACTTCACTACCGAGGGCAGACCTCAGTGGTCCTTGACGGATACACAGACAGTGACTGGGTGTGGAGTCCGGACGGCAAGAATCGTACCGGCTACATCTTCCTCATTGGGGGAACAGCCGTCTCGTGGCGCAGTGGCAAGCAGGGCTGCATCGCTCGCAGCACTACAGAAGCAGAGTACGTGGCTCTGGGCGCTGGCGCAACCGAGAGTGTGTGGTTGGTACGTCTGTTACATGAGTGAGGTCAGTCCATGCCCCCCGTGGTGCTTCGGTGTGAAAACCAGAGCGCTAAGGCCATCACAGAAAACTCCGGTGTGTTCCATGCACGCACAAAGTACATTAATGTTGAGTACCACTATGTCCGGAACTTGGTGGATCGAGGTGAGATTCAGGTCGTGTGGGTTGGCACTGACTCGCAGGGTGCTGATTTTCTAACAAAGGCCATTAGCCGTACGAAGTTTCTAGCGGCTGCTCGTTCTGTGGGATTGCACCCTGCCTGTACTGTGGACTGAACTCTGCCCTTGAGCTGCATTCATGATCATTTATCATCGTTGCTCTTATGCTGTCGTTCGCGTCAGTGCTCCTGCGTGGGTGGACCTGTTCGCCGTGTGCTCATGGGGGAGTGATGTTATGTACGTAATGTGACCTCTCGGCTCACGTCCTTTGCCATGCAGACTCCTGATGAGGCGGAGGTTCCTGAAGCCTGGGGGAGCAGACGCGAGTCCGCCGAGCAGCCACAGGTTGCACTCCAGCCGCCATCACGCGTGCTGGCCTTCTCTCTTGGAGCGCACATTCCTTGGTCAAACACTGTCGACCTTGGTACCAATGCATGTTTGAACTTCGGCGGATTTGTGACATAGTCCTGTCCTGTTTGTGAAACGGTGGTAGTTTAGACTAGCATAGTTTAGACCCAAACTTTAGGATTGGGCTCTTGGGGATTTGTGGAACTCGAGGGGGGTTCACCCCTTGCACTTCGAGTGGGCACCGGTGAGCCCCACGTCACCGGCCAACGGGTGGGCTCGCATAGCGAGCTCCACCCACCGCCCACACACATTCGCTCTTCTCACTCTCACGTTACACACACACACAACCGTTCTGACCCTCGTTGGTTCCGTTCTAACCACAGGACTGTGGTGCACGTGGTCACGTGAGGAAAGAGAAGTGAGGCAGTAATCATCTCTTCTACATGACTAAGCTCTAGGAGCTTATGAGACTTTGTGCGGCTCCCCTGGCCTAATCCTTGCTGCTCTCTGCACCTGGTTGCTTGCTAGTCCATCAACGTACTCGACAGTGTTGCCATGCGAGCAAAAGCAAGGCTATGAAGCTTTCTCACAAATTCTCACGGACCCCCATGCACACTGTGCACAAACCTTTTCCGAACCAGTGGCACAACCATCAACAGTGGGGTCTGTGACTTTTCCGACGGAGATGCTGACATCAAGACAGTGACACAGCATGAAAGGGACATCCGTTCGGCACAGACTTCACGATGGAAGCGTTGAAATCAAGAGAATGGGACACACTCAACCTTGGGGCATCTTGTTGGCATATGAAGGAGGCATGCATGTGCAAACCATATCTGAGGACCATTCTGTTCAGTCGATGCACCCTGCAGACGAAGGCTTACTGTCACAGAAAAATGTCACTCATGCTCCTAGAGAGGGTGAAAGTGATATGGAAACTTTCAAACCACTGTCTTTAAACTGGAAAGGCTGTTCAACGCCTACAGAACAGAGGCAAATGGCCCGTAGCGCTCGAGCAAGAGAGTCTGGAGGGGCTTGCACAGCATCCTTGCAAGTGGAGAGCATGAGAGGACAGGACCCAGCGCCTTCCTGTGGCGCCCCTGGCACCACTGCATGGAAAGACGCCTTGAACATTGTCCTGGAAAGCAGCAAAAGAAAGACAAGAAAAAAACAGGCCACGGCCCAGCGGGCTTCTCTGCGGCAGCCAACCCCCTCAGCCAGCGTACACAGCCACCACACGAGTTTGGCTGTGTGGCTGCTCTCCCTCACGTCTCAGCAACGACGCCTGCGTTTAGGCCCATGACGTTTTGTGCGCCACGTGCACCACAGGGCGACGGCTGTCGCCAAGCACGAGGGGGGGACGTTCCAGCAGAGTGCAAGCGCGCACGACGAGGACACAGGTGAGGGCTGGCAGGAAGGTGGAGGATGGTAGGGCAGGGTTGCATCCACAGGCTGCCTGAGGTGTAGCACGATAGCAGGAGGGCGGGGGGGGGGGGGGGG
>SZWC01003658.1:78914-98357 GCA_023375785.1 Penium margaritaceum | reverse complement strand
GAGGAGGAGGGGGTAGAGGAGGGGAAGGGGGAGGAAAAGTAAGAGTAATATATTTTCTGTCGTCAAAATGCTTCTCTTCCGACGGTGTGTCGTGCCGACATCGCTTTCCCTCTGTGGTCGCTGTGAAGACGCTCGCGGGATTGCTCAAATCGTGCCACGGCCACAACCACGGCGCGCAATTCTCAACTCGGCCCTCAAGAGCTCGCTGCCGTCGACAGCCACTTGTTCACGCTCCCCTTGTGTGGCGTGAGGGGGAGGCCAGGCAGGAAGAGTGAACACCACACTGAGCAGTCGTTGGCAGTTCGGGACAGGGAGACTGCGGTAGTCGAATTGCGGTGCACGACATGGGCGACCAGAGCGCTTGCGGCGGGCAGCAAGACCTCGTCAATTCCGGAAGACGCATACGGAGTGATGACGACCAGGCTGGAGTTCCGAAATCGACCAAATTGTTTTTAGCCTCTCAAGGCTGCACGGGAATCGAAGTCGCGAGACGTTGCGAACATGGACGTCAGTCTCGAAAGGCGGCCGTCTACTTTGCGACGTGTTCACGACGTCGCGAGTTTTTTCCCTCATCCGTAGTAGACTAATTAGTCTATTGAGGGGGCGGCTCATACAATCGACTATTTAGTCCAAACTAATCGACTAAATGCACCGAAGCGCTCAGACTGACTAATTAGTCTGTGTTTTAACGTAATAACCTGTGAATTTTGAGCTTCAGAATAGAACAGTAGCGATGCGTCAATCTTCGTGCAGGAAGTTGTCCGCGTTTTCCTTGTTTGAAATTCAAACATCCGAACTTAAAATGCGTAGTGTCGTGCCGTTTGGTGTGTTCCTCGAGCCGCTGCATGTTGTCGGTGTGCTTGCAAGGTAAATAGAGCACCTGCGCCTGGGCAGTTGTCATTTTCCACTCCAACAAACCACCACGGCTTTTTCTCGTAGTCCCTCAACATCCTCAAGCGCCACGTATCCTCGTGCTCAAACTCCTACCATGTCAAGTCCCTCAGCTTGTGGTACGGGCTACGTGTCTACTGATGTTCTCATGCAATGTTTCCGCATCCTCCAACATGATGTCAATGAAGCCATGCGACAGCAAGCACGGCTCGGTCCGTACGTGCTCGCACCACCCATGGCGTCAACCGACAACTTCAACCTAACCCTTCTAGTTGGAAACAACAACGCAGCTGCCGCTAGCGGAACCCATGAGCCTAGTCCACATCTTTCGAAAGACCACCTGAACATGCCATCTATCATCACGAAGGATGATCCTGACGTGGCAATCAGCGATGGGCACATACAAGGAGTCAAGCACTTCGCTTCAACGTTCAAGCATCATAGAGCCGGTCCTACATGAACGCAACCGCCGATTCCTACGACGATCTTGGCAAGAGTTGGTGGACGACCAAGAAAGACGTTGTGCTTCTAACGCTTGCTATGGAGTATGCGGCCGAGTTTCGCGAATAGCGTAGATGGTAGACTCCTATGCACAGGGTGCTTCGCAAGCTGCTGGCTGATCGCCCCAGCATCATGGAATTGTCAATAGACCAGATCCGTAACCAGTGAAACACCCTCGCAAAGATGTGACGTCTTGCATACGACATTGTCAATAAAAGTGGTAATGATATTGACCGCATATGTTAGAAAATTGACATAGATGAAAAGACATGGGAGGCGTTGAAGCACACAAATCCTGCGGGTGTGAAACTTCGGGGGAAGAACTTGTCGTGGTCTGATTTGGCCACAAAGTTATGGATCTATGACAAAGCTATGGGTGTTAATATTTGTAAAACGGTGGAAGCTCGTCAGGCTGACAAGCTTGACGAAACAAACCCGATCCGCAGCATGCTAACGACCATATCGTGCGTCGTAGAGTTCTTCATCGTTAAGTCAATGAAGTCGCGGAGAATTTCAAGTGTGCTCGTCATCTTGAATGCATCGTGCGTGACGACGGATCCAAGACACCGTGGGCCATGGCTGTTCTTCATGTCTCTAATGACAAGACCACGACTGAAGACAACAAGATGGAGCTACTTGACGTCCTCCTGAAAGACAACAAGATGTGCACGATATACGTGTGGTCCAAGGGTGGTGTCTGTGCACGTGTCTTGAACCTGCTACTCGGGCGCATGCCTGGGTGTCTTGTGGCCCATCAGGCCAAGGACAAGGACGGTGGGGAAGAACACGGTGAGGAGGAGGACGGCAAGGACGAGAAGGAAGGGATGGAGAAATGGGAGAAAGGGGTTGGAAAGCACCAGGCATGTAACACCATAAACGACACAAAAGAAGGGTTGCGTGCCCATGAGGATCCTAGTGAAGCTTAGGCGCCTGTTTCTGATACATGTGCCTTTCGTTGATGTTTGTGGGGTACACAAGGGTTAGGTTCCTTGCTGTTGGGACCGTTGTGCTTAGAGAGCAACCACAAAAGGAGTAGAAACCTAGAATTAGGAGAATGCTAGGACTGAATGACTACAGTTGATCACAACTAAAGTACAAGAAAAAGTACTACAAACACATCTCAACTAGAGACTAACTCTAGACTCTCACGCCTCGACACAGCTCTTGGCCCACAGGTGGGCAACGCCCAGCAAGACAACTCTAGCAAAGTAACTTAAGTCTTGGGCGTAGTCAGGCCACCTCTTCTATGTAGTCAGGCCTTAAGGTGGTCAGGGGTGCCCTCCTGCCCAGGCTGGCAGACTACTACCAGGCTTACTAGGGTCTTTAGAACAGTGTCTACCGAGTCTTGGCCTCAGGTGATGTTTGGAACTGGTGGAGGCTGTTGTGGTAGACTATAGGCGGAAAGCTTGGTAATGACTACAAGGTTGGCCACCTTTTATAGCAGGCTGCTCGTAAGTTGACGGTTGTCCACGCTGATGGAACCTTTCAGCTTTAGGTGGGAAGATTCCTAGCTTGGGAATCTTCTTGTAAGCAGTAGCCCCTCCAGTAACTCCTGTTGCTAAGTCGTGCATGGCTGTGCTGATGTAGACCGGTCCCCGAATCTGGCTTTGCATATGGCTGATGACTCATCCATGCATGATGTGACGTAGTATTATGTCGTGCATGCATGCGTTGATGCAGAGCGGTCCCCACTCTGGGCCTTGCATGTTGCAGTTGAGTCGCGCTGATGCAACAGCTAATGTAGGCCAGTCCACACTGCCCAATTAGGTGTCCACACTGCCCAATTAGGTGTAGTCCCACCCTGACTGGACCTAGCCGAGAACCAAGGAGTGTGTAGTCGCACTACACAGCTGCTGACTGGTCTCGGTCAGCAGGCATGCACAACCCTACTGTGCATGCAGCACACAATATTCTACAGCTCTAGGGTCCATTCACCCCATGGACCTAGATGCCATAGTCAAATCTGACCTGTACAAGCGGAGAAAATCCCTGCCGTTGAGCCCGAGAATTACTGAGAGAAAATTCCCTAACTTCTTACAGGCTCATTCGATTCCAAAAACCGACTATGCTGCTTGACCGGAAAGATATGCAAAGCAGTCGTCACCTCTAACACTCCCCCTCAATTGGTGCGTCAAAGAGTTTTTCTAGTTGTCGGTGAAGAAATCTATGATGTCGGGTGTCTTCGAGAGGGTTTTGATGTTATAAGAAACTTCTACTCCTTCCTTGGTGTCGAAAAAGTTTAGAAGAGGATTTTCCTTGCTCTTGTGCTTGAAATTGCTCTCGATTGCAATGACCAGAGCTCCCTTTGGGTATTCCTTGCCTTCGAAAGGTTGCTATTGGCTTTTTTTTTGCTATTTTCGCCATAAAAAAAATGTTTGGTGGCGTCTCAGGTCGACTTGAACATTTTTTGGTGACTTCTCTCGCAAGAAAGCGCGGAGGGGTGTTTTTGGCGCATGCTACTACATGGAGGGGCGCTCCGATTGACTTACCCTTTGCACGGAAGCTTCTGTTTCTTTCTTATGGTTGGAGAAGTCGCGGGGAGAGGAAAAAAATATTCTCCTCTCCCCCTTACGTCTATAGCAGTCGCAAAGGTATAAATGATAACTGTAGTATTGTTGACGCCATTTTTTCCCTCATGCATGTGAAGTCGTCGCCCCATAGCTTCACTCAAAACCTGCACGATCTTGGCTAAGGCATCTAGATATGGGGTCGCGCTGGTTGATTGTCACACGCTTGGAGTCTCCTCCACTAGTGCTGAATTGCTCGCCGAGTGAGCTACGACACCCTCGTCTTTTTCTTCCTGGCTGCTTTGGTTCTTTCATTGCTCCCTCGCCAGGTTCCGTCTCATAGTGGGGGGGCCTTCGCGAGCTCGCTTAAGAGGGGCGAGTTTTCTCGCCACTCAACTTGCGAGCTAGCTGGCAAGCAAAATTACTCCTCTTTTTGCTCGTTTGCTTGCTTGCTTACTCGCTTGCTCGCTCACTCTTGTTGCCTGCCGCAATGGCAAACAGCTTCGTTGCCATGCTTGCCGTCGCGGCAAGCCTGCCGCTTGCTGCCTCACCTGTCCCTCTCGCAACATGCCCCCCCCCCTTCCTTTTGCCGCAACCACTCCACCGCATTCCACTACTTCGCACTATGCCATTGTGGAACGTTGTCGCAGCAGGCAACCCTGCTTCGGCGCTGCTCTCGCAGCTTGCTGCAGCCGCTACTCCCCTCGCACCCCCTTTTCACGAAAAAAATCTCAAGACCACTTTTTCGCTCCATTTTCCCCATCCACGCTGTCAGATTTTTAATTTTCTTTAAGCTAAACTTGGTCTTCAAAGCGGTTTTTCATTAATGTAGGAGGACTGAAGTAGGTCTCCTAATAAGTAGGGAACTTAAGTGGGTGGTTGAAGCTGCTGATTGTCTGGGAGTGCAAAAGATTTTTTGTAGCAGCCTCCTGAGGGGAAACAGGTGTAAAATTTTTAGATGTGACGCCAACACTAAGCGTGATGGAGTCTGTCGGTGATGAAAGGACTCGAACTACTGCTGGGTAATTTTCTGCTGCACATGAATTTTCTTGATGGCTATGGATCTCTGCTGCATGCTCCACAAAAGATTTTCTCTGCACCATGAGGCACGAATCTCCGTTTTTCTGTGTGTAGAGATTGGCGATTGCGTTGGCGTGCGTTTTTGACTGTCGCGTGTCTCCTAGGTTGCCCTTCTTTTGGGGATACTTTGAGTGGCCCTACGCGTAAGTCCACATTGCTCCATACACCTATAAAAAATGTCCTACGGGACACTTTTTATCCAAAAATCTACTGCTTACGCTGTTTCGGGATCGTGCTTGAGGACAATCGTGTGGTCGATCACCTTTGAGCAAACCTAGTGGCCGCGTATATCAATGTGCTTTGTCTTCCCCTGAAATATTATTGAGTTTGCAAGGTCGATAACCGATTTTTTGTCATTGTAAATTTTGGTCCGGCCGTGCTGCGGGAAGCCGATGTCGTAAAGGAGGTTCCGGAGGTAAGAAACCTCTTGAGCTACTGATGTCGTTGTGACATACTCAGCTTCAGTTGAGCTGATTGTGATGATGTTCTGCCTCATGCTTGACCACGAGACTACGGTTCCGGCTAGGAGACAAACAAATCCTGTGTTGCTTCAACGGTCTTCCTCATCATCGCCAAAATCTGCATCCACGTAGCAGCTCAGCCCCAACGTGCTTGATGAGCTGAAGACCAACCATGTGTCTGAGGTACTCTGGCAGAACCCAAGGGCACGATCCAGCTCCTTGCAAGCCCTTTCACAACAGGTCTCATTCCCACGTGCCAGGTTGCTCACGGCAAACTGTAGGTCAGGTCGTGTGCAGCTTGCAGTGTGCATGAGAGAATCGACTCTGATTCGATAGTGAGTCTCATTTCTCCCCCTTGGTCCCCGATGAATCAACTGTTGCTGCGTTAGGGGAGTCAGAACATGACGATCCAGGATGTCAATCCGTTTGAAGACCGCTCCCACTGGCTCTTCTTTGACGGGGCGGCGGAGGTTTCTGGAGAGCAAGGTGGGCCCCCCACCGCTCCCACTGGCTCTTCTTTGACGGGGCGACGGGGCAATTGTTGTTGTGCCAACTGAATTTGCTGTTGTAGCCATGCCATTTGCTGCTGAAGTTGATTCAATAGAGTATCACGTGTGAGCTGCTCCTGCTGGCGGAGTAGATCTTGTGCACCTAGTTGCTGCCTCAATGCCATGGTCTCTTGCTCCACAGCCTGGCGCGTAGCTGCTTCTTGTTGCACCATGCGCTTTGCTTCATCCGCCAAGCATTCCGCTTCTTCCGCCTTCCATTCTGCCTCGTCTGCCACATTGCAGCTCTGATCTTGTCCCATGCGCAAACCATGCAGGACAAAGTTTTCATCAAGAGGTGGAGAGTTCGCACTTGAATTCTCCATCTCCATGTTGCTCACGTAATCCACGTTGCCTCTAACGTTTGCAGGCTGGATCCCACCTTGGGTGCTTGAAGATGTCAGTTGCTCGATGGCGTAGGCGACTGGATGCTATAACTCCTCCACAACACACCTGGCTAGGACTCATACTGTAGATGTTGTCAGCATAAACCTCACTCAGATACCATGTTGATGTTCGTGGGGTGAAGCAAGGGTGAGGTTCCTTGCTCTTGGGACCGTTGTCCTTGGAGAGCAACCATAGAAAGAGTAGAAAGCTGGAACTGGGAGAATGCTACGACTGAATGACTATATTTGATCACAATTATAGTACAAGAAATAGTACAGCAAACACAGCTCAACTAGAGACTAACTCTGGACTCTCATGCCTAGACAGAGCTCTTGGCCCACAGGTGGGCAACGCCTAGCAAGACAACTCTAGCAAAGTAGCTTGAGTCTTGGGCGTAGTCAGGCCACCTCTTCTACTGGTCAGGCCTTTAGGTGGTCAGGGGTGTCCTCCTGCCCTGGCTGGCAGACTGCTGCCAGGCTTACTAAGGTCTGAGTAGAGTATCTAAAGAGTCTTGGCCTCAAGTGATATTTGGACCTGGTGGAGGCTGCTGTGGTAGACTCCAAGGGGAAATCTTGGTGATGACTGAGTTGTTAATTGAAGACTGCCAAGTTGGCCAAATTTTATAGCAGGCTCCTTGCAAGTTGACAGCTGTCTAGGTTAATGGAAGCTTCAAGTTGCAGGTGGGAAGATTCCTTGCCTAGGAATCTTCTTGTAAGAAATAGCCCCTCCAGTAGCTCCTACTATTGAGTCATGCATGGCTGTGCTGATGCTGAGCGATCCCCGCTTCTGGCTTTGCATGTGGCTGATGACTCATGCATGCATGCTGTGACGTAGTGCTATGTCGTGCATGCATGCATTGATTCAGAGCAGTCCCCACTCTGGGTCTTGTATGCTATTACTGAGTCGCGCTGATGCAGTAGCTAATGTAGGGCGGTCCACACTGCCCAGACAGGTGTAGCCCAACCTGACTGGACCTAGCCTAGAACCCGGCACTACGTAGTCACACTACAGAGTTGCTCATTGGTCTGGGATAGCACGCATTCATAGCCCTACTGTGCATGCAGCACATAGTATGTTACAGCTTTAGGGTCCATTTCCCCCATGGACCTAGATGCGAGAATCAAATATGGCCTGTACAAGCAGTGAAAATTCCCTAACTTCTTGCAAGCTCCTCCGATTCTGAAATCGACCGCGCCAGCTTTACAAGAAAAATAGGTGCAAAGTATTCACCTCTAGCACCTTTGTCTTTATTTGTTAATGTATTCATCTGTAGTGTTAGTTTCTTTACATTGCTTTAAATTGCAACATTGCAAATTCAAGTATCACTCATATCACAGTAGGAAATCCACATACAGGTGGCGATTCCAATCCGAAAGTTTATGTCAACAATATCACCATGCCATCTTCCTATTGTTCAAACACACATGGGAACTGGATTGGTGTCTACTTCTCTACTACATGGACACCATCCAGGAAAGTAGACATCATGACGATGTTGTATCATGCAGTGCATATTAGTACATGCGATAATCATATGGCTTTGGAAATCCACGTAATAACTTGGCATGCCTGGTAAAGTTTTAAAACAACCTTTTAGGATGCCGAATGCCCATTTGATGGATGATCTTGTTGCTGCGTGCCGAAGGTTGAAGCATTCTTGTGCCTTGGATGGACGTAGGTCGTCTAGTCCAAACTCCTAGAAATGGTACCTAAAGCGCCGATGAGGGGGCATAATTTCGTAACCTTCAGGAAACGTAACATCGACGAGAACATACTTGCTCGCGTGTAGTCGGAAACCATGCCAAAGTTCACGAGTAAACATGCGCAAATCATGGACTGACCCCTCATATCCCATAGTGGCGAACATGAAATGTACGTCGGGATCATAGAAGGCTAGGAAGTTCTGCATGATGTGTGGAGCTATGGTTAATCACCCTGAATTCATACACTCGACAATTGGTTTATCAAATAATGTATTCGTATATGCAAACAAATATTAGAAATCATCAACATTAAATCATGAAACTAGAGACCAGATATACGTTCATTGTACAAGGTGTTAATTGTTATGGATTGTATGTGGTACGTACTAGTTTTTGTCAGAAGTCCATGTTCACTGATATGTTCACTTTCCAATACACTTGTCCATTCACGGTTTCAGGGGCAAGGTGATTGGTCATGTATGGATGTGTGAGAGTCTGTTGATGTATGAATCCCTTCGGATCCTATTCATAATGCATGGAATATGAGTCCTATCAATGGCACCGACGTAGTTTGAAAAAATGCAGATAATCTCGTTCGCCCTCCCACATGACGAACGGCGGATCACCCTCCTGTTGTAGGCGGATAACCACCGAAGCATGTTGAACGAGCGCGACCACAACCTCCTGCAACAAGCAATGAATAGTCGTTGCATTAGGATTAAACCGTTCCATCAGCTGTCGTGTTGACATTATGTGGCATGCACACTGCACACAAATATGAATCGTCTCGTCCAACCGTACTTGGGTGTTGCGTACACATGTTCACGTGGACATTTCTACTACGATGCAATTCCATGTTGACAATGACATCCACGCAATGTTGTACAGACCAAGCACATGACCTTGATGGAGCTCCTCCAAGTAAACGCGACCACAGAAAACACCATTGTGCATGTGTCGTCAGTCTAGTTGAGAAACAATGCGAAGGATAAGCACATTGATGAGGTCTCTCACAAACTCCAGAATGCAACTGTGAATTTCTCTCACATAATGGAAGAGTGCACGACGTGCTGCTAAATGAGGACGTCCACAATCCATGGTGCCACTGGCTACGCACAAATGCATTCCCACTCATATGAACACGCGATGTATAGGCGCAACACATGGATTGACGCGTTTGTTCGAAAACTTGAGCAAGGACACCATAGCGCTTTGGATTTGCGGAATGGTACAAACTAACACCTGCAATGGCCATGAACTTCAAGCATGAACTAAAACAAAAAAGTTTGACTATCTGGTTAGACTGATTTGTCTATGGTTTACGAAAAGTTGCATTAACCTGGGTGACTAAATATTCTGACTATTTAGTCACTAAATAGTCATATACTAATTAGTTTATAGTTTATGAAAACAAGATCCGATGACGGCACGGAATTGGTGTGGAAGGGGGCGCTCGTATCAGACTGGCCGGAGATGGCCGCCGTCGGCAAGCCAGACTCGGAACCATAGCCCGGGACCGGAACACTTTTCAACTATCCTCTTGCTTTGAACAGGCAGTCGCGAAGCTGAATGTGCATCATTTTCCTACAGATGTTTGTGAATACAAAATCCACAAAATCCTTTATCTACAAAGTTTATCTACACCTCCGTGTCGTGATCATTGTTGATTTTCATAAGTATAAAGATGTATAAAATTTGGCTTTCCATAGTTTTATAACTTCAGTGATCATAACTTCACCTGCATTGACGCTAATTCAAATCCAACACATGAACAACGATGATGGGATCATTCACTTCAAATTGGATGCTTGAAACTCTGGAGTTTTGAATTTTAGAGGACAAACTACGACCTAACCGACCTTGCCACGTGAACCCTCTTCCCAAGTACCACAGCTCCAACATCGAAGCGCCGCATGCACTACTCGTACCTCATAACTTCAACAGCCATCCCGACGAGAGCACAAGAACTCTACCTCCATAGACCTGTAGTCGGCCACTTGCACTACCATGGACCCGAAATTGCCCACTTCATCCACCATGGATCCATAGTCCACCATTTCTGCCACCATGGACTCGCATTTTGTTTCTCCTTAAAACCTACTGATTGCGATGCGTGTGTCATTTGATGGTGTCGACCGAGTCAACACTCCTTTGTGTCACCAGTGTGTAACATAAAAGAGTGACGTAGACGTGGAGGCTGCATAGAATACACATCCTTTGGTGAATGAGGACTATGAAGAATACATCCTTTGAAAACATGTGCCATGGGGGCCCAACAAATGGTGCTACATTTATGCGGGCATAACGCTACTCCCCCCAATGAGCATGTTCCTCTAAGTGCGCACATCAATGAATGACAACCCTTGCACCCGTTTGCTTTGAAGGCAATCCAAGAAGAGCACTCAATGTGTAGAGCATACGTCACCCCGCCCATGCATTTCCCTAGCCTATCCTTCACACTCCTTTCTTTGTATTAATCCAAATAACGACTTTTTGTAACGCCTTCCACGTGTGTATGCCCATCCTCACTCCACTAGCATATTAACCACTCATGGGCTCAATGTAAAAAACCGACTTAGTCGTGACGACTTAATTGCCCAACTGCTCTAAACTTATAGAGAACACGAGTGTTTCTCCAACACCAAGTGTGGAAGTAGGGGGCTCTAAATTTTCATAAGGCAAACGAGCACTATTGACATCCATTAAAGGTGCGGATAGGTAGCTATGACAATGTTTCAAGAACAAAGTGCGTGATGACAACCTTATCAAATCAGCGTTTGATGTAGTGGTGAACATTCATAAGTGGAGCAGTTGACATCTCAAGGAGGCATTTGTCATCTTGTTTTCCGTGTGGCCATTATTTTTTGGATGCAACATTGGATAGAAGTCATCTTGCCGCCATTTAGAGTGTGTGGGAAACTAGGTTGGTGTGTGAAAGTGGGCGGAGTTTGTTGTGCAAGTTGTTGGTCCTTGAGTTTATCAAAGACAAGTAGAAGGAAATCAACAGGATGGATGTGGAGAAATCAAAGCTTGAGGGTAAATTGCTCGTGTGCTATCATTTGGCTAATCATTTGTTTTCACAGATATGCTTATAAGTGACGAGTGTATCCATAATCATGAATGAAGATGAAAACGGTAAGGATCATTTGTTGATTCGCAAGTGGAAGAGACAAGGGAAACCTAAAACACATTGATTTCATTGAAGACATAATGCATGTCACATCTAAAGTAGTGTGCATGATAAAGATGAAACCCTTGATTCAGTGTATGGTTTCTTTATTGGGCTTTTGACAATCGATGGTTCCATAAACACCAGAGATGGCATAATCATGCCCAAGAATAATCAATGTGTGAAGAATGATTGATTCCATTAATTCTTTAAGAAAGGGTGTGAAAAATGATGTGCTCGGTCGCAATGCGCATGGGAAAGTCATGTGGGAAGGGGGTCGAGCTTGGGGTGGGGAGTGTGATGTCGTATGAGGCCAAGTCGGCTCTAACCTTTCAAGCAATGGAAATGATACTTTGCACACGAGTTTAGAGAACTTAGATGAGTTGTGATTCATGCAAATGTAATGATTTTACATTGAATACTCATACATAATACCCACATTACAACTGTAGTGTGCACTCTTGTTAACCTCATATCCGCATCTCTACCCCTTCCACCACCAATGAGAATCCTACATGTGCAAACCCCACCACTTTTTTTGTCCTCCATCATTCTCCCAATTGAATGAGTGAAATATCTTCAAGGCTTTTGATGTGATTGTGCATAGAAAAACAAAGAAGAGGATTCAGGTATGGATCATGATGTTGCATGCGAAAATGACAAGATGGATATGGAACACATGTTTCAACACTAAAAATCTCTCTCAATCATGAAAAAATCTCTTCACTGACGTAAGTCAAAGAGTTCCTCCACATCTCATGCCATAAATGCTCTTTCTCCAAGCACTTAAAAGTGGTAGCATGAATAGCAGAATGGTTTCATCAACTTGAATCCTTTACATAAGGCAACATCCACTAGGAGGTATGGGCCGATTGGTGACCGAAATCCATGAGACAAAACAACCCAAAACATCCCCATATCAGGTGTTTGCCCTCCCATCTCTTGGTTTCAAACGATCTACCCAAGTCACCATCACATGAAACAAGTGAAGTTTGTAGAATGTTTTCATTGTAGTTTACATAGAAGCCCCTCCTTGCATAATTTACAGTTTTTACAATACGGGTTCTACTAATGGTGCCTAAGCAATGTTGCAACCATGCTAAACAGTTAGCTTTCCCTTGCCATGAGGAAGGCGCCTCACCCATGGCCCTTGGTTGATGCAAAAAGACCAGTGAGAGAATGAAAAGTGCGACCACAACCTAACGTACCACATGTGTATTCACACACCATCATGGAATTTGGTACACATTCTTCTAACCACATCAACAACTTATCCTACTCACTTAGATGCATTTTTTGGAAGGATTGTGCATTTGCAAAGCTCGCACACTCAGGTCATCCAATGGATGTACCAACATTCTCGCCACGTTGAAAAGGCAATCTAATTGGCAACACAAGATTTCATGCAACCAAGTTTCAGTACAATGAATCGATTTTGGCATGGGATGGCAAACAATTCGGTTGCGCAAGCGACCGGTGATTTCATACATGATGTCATTGAGAATGAAAAGTGCGACCACAACCTAACGTACCACATGTGTATTCACACACCAACATGGAATTTGGTACGCATTCTTGTAACCACATCAACAACTTATCCTACTCACTTAGATGCATTTTTTGGAAGGATTGTGCATTTGCAAAGCTCGCACACTCAGGTCATCCAATGGATGTACCAACATTCTCGCCACGTTGAAAAGGCAATCTAATTGGCAACACAAGATTTCATGCAACCAAGTTTCAGTACAATGAATTGATTCTGGCATGGGATGGCAAACAATTCGGTTGCGCAAGCGATCGGTGATTTCATACATGATGTCATTGAGCGAAGTGTGGAAGATTTCACAAAGAATTGCAAGTTCGCTTAATGCATGAGGAGCAAGAGATCGCGTGTAGAAGTAATCCAAGGTATAGAGTTAAATGAGCAAGTAGATACCACAATGTGTGTTTTTGTCACTTCCTAAGTGTACACTTAGTCGAGAGACTACCTACCGCATCTCAAACCAACCTCCACATTGATGACCCCAACAATCTAGGGCTTGAACTTACCAACAACGTTTGTTGTTGTTTAAAGGAACAACTAAAAATGCGATGGCCAGCACTGAGTGTAAATGGCAATGATCCATTAAATTATGAGAAACAAAATGAATCATCGATCAACTTGACCACTTCTTTTCAGGTCATTAATGCTTGGTGTCAACCATCCTCCACTCCACAAAAATTGCATTCTTTTGCATTGAGGGTTGCGGTTCAAGGCCTTGCGGCCTCATTTGCGTGCATCATCGTTTTAGTGGCCAACATAAAAATACACAGAGAAAATCAGAAGAGGATTGTGTGACTTTTTTGGGTTACGTATGAATCTGATGTCATTGATTCCTGGATATGTCTTCACATTTTCCACAAACCTTCAATGATGATGTTAGAGTTTCATATTTTATAAGAGAAAAGATTTGAGTGAATGTAAGAATAAGATGTTTGAGGTTTAGAATTATCATACCATCTCCACTTGTCAATAATGGAAAACCTATGGCATAACATTGAGATGACCAAGCAAGAGATAACACCATGTTCCCATATTTTGAGAAAAGAATTAGTCCCCCCAAGTTAACATGTATCTCTCATTCATCCTTGCCTAAAACAGGAAGCTCTATCTATCGGATCCTTGTAATAATAATCCTCATTAACCGTTTCTACACAAATGAGGGTTAAAGAAAATAACAAAGTACAGCATTTTAAAAGGTAGCATGTTTACCTCCCACGTCACGCAGGGTCGACATGATGACTTCACTTCTTTTCGCAAAACAAGTAGAAAACAGTCCAAACAGGCGATTATGATTACTTGGGGGCCGTTTTCTTAGGTCCAAGATTCTCCATGCGTTGAAGGGGAACATGATGGGCCTCTTGTAGTGTGGAACATGAAATTATAGTGGCAGCCTTTGTGCACGATAGGCACCTACTTTAATGAGTTGCACCTTATCTAAATTTCAAGAAGCATTTTGCACATCATTTCAAATAATTGCGTGGCTACCTTGACATCCTAAAAGACACCAATACAACACCTACTGATGCAACATTAACAACGCATGCAACTAATCTTGAAGCATGGACGATGAAGAACGACATGGTTGTCGCCAAACTTGTGAAATCAATCAAGACGACTCAAAACTCCCACATCACAAGATGCATGTCGCCTGCCAAGGCCTATGCAAAAATCTCACGTGTGCATCAGTTAAACACTCTAGACAACCAACTCTTCATCTTCCAAAGGTTCAATTTGATGAGGGTGAGCAAAGGATAATCAATACCCAAGTTTTTGTAGTTGTTCCACAACGTACTACAAGAGGTCCAGCAAATGGAATGGAATTTCGACTCTAACATGCGTGTGATGATCCTTTTGATGGTGCTGATGGAAAGTTGGGGGTCCTTTATCACATTCTTTGGCGGTTAGGTTGGGGCAGATCTGATGTATGAGGTTGTCTCTCAACACGTCTACAATAATCCCATGCAAGGCAGTGGTAGTGAGGCAATTTTATCAGCCTATGCTTCTTGATTCGGTGCACAAGGCGCAAGTTCTCACTCAAGTCAAAGCAACAGCGGAAGTAGCGATAGTAGAGGGAAAGGTAATGGTGGCGGGAAGTGTTCCAAGAAGCCCGGCAACTATCACAAATGTGGCAAGGCTGGGCACTAGGTTAGGGATTGCCGTAATCCTAGTAAAGAAGGCGGGAACAAAGGTGGGAAGGAGAAGAAGGAGCTCACCAACATGGCCATTGATTGACGAAGTATTGTAAGAACTTCATCAACCAATTGTGTTTTCTAAAGTTTTCTACTGTCTTTTTGGTATCATTTGTTTCTCCTCTTTTCTATCATTGATGGAATGCCCACTTTGCCATGGCTATGGTTAATCTTTTTCACTCAAACGAGTCATTTTGAACGCTAATGTTTTGCTAAAACTGAAGGCCCCTCACATTGAACAAAGTCAACCCAGCACAAAAGGCAATGGTCAGTTGATTTTATAGAGTTCCTTAACCCATGCCTCCTAAATCAGGTGGAATTAGTTAAATTGTTCTTTATTCACATGATGGTGCCCAAGTTTATGTGTCCCAGTTCTTTCGGCATCGGTGTGACAACATTCGCTCGCAATTAGCATGCATGTTTTAAGTTTTGTCTTTTCCTTACTCTTGAACCTGGAGTGACTTCATGCGAATGACTACATGGTTGGCTTCAATGACATTATTATTTACTCAAATTGTGCTGAAGTGAATCAACTTTAGTTCACTTGATTTATATTAACCTTATTTGAACAACGGGAGCTGCTATGAGTTTTTACATCTCAAGGCTATAACAACGTTTCAGCAACTCATGGACGGTGTCCCTCACTTTGTTCTTTCATCGTGGGTGTGACTCCATAACATGGGTAAGTTCTAACTTTCTTGTCTTAAAAACATCAAATTTTATATCGGTTGCATTTTGAAAGAGGGAGTTACTTGGTTTTCTAGCATGAGAGCAAATGTCCAACTTCCACTTCTATTTTTCCATTGTTTTAAGAGAGGTAACTTGAATCCTAGCTACGATTTGCTCACTGGAAGGCCGCGATCTCACGCCATTAGATGGTGGTTAACAAAAGAGCGCAAGCGTTTGTATTTGATCTGACGGCCGATATCAGGCAATGTTATGGCCATCACGGTCGCACCACCAGACAATGGAGATGGGCAAAAATTCCTCAACTTTGCTGCCACTTAGTCGATGGTTTAGTTTGAATTAAACATTTTGTCACGTGAAATGTGTTATTCTAAAAAAGGGTATGTGTTGTCTGATGTGAGGGCGAGCAATTTTTAAGAAAATTTTCCAATCTGGCGCGATGATTTTGCCATCTCATTAGTTCCCATGAAGCCTTTCGGTTGATGGACGTTCATGGGTTGTAACGTACACTATGGCCTCACATTAATCTATAGCCCTATGTCTATCAGCATCACGGTCTCACGCCATTAGTTGCGAACCTGGTGTAGGAGTGAGGGCGCTAGAGAAAATGCCGATTTGCGTAGTAGCCATAGGGAATGGATTGGATCCAACTTTGTGTGTGATAGGATACGTGAACCTCTACGCCGGAACAGAGGGCCATCAACCTGTTTTTGTCTTTGAAACTTTAAGCCCATCAGTGATGGCTTGAGGCAAAGAAGCGACGTCTTTGATATGGATTTTGATTTTGTTGCTAGACGCGGGAGGCGGCGCGGTGGAACGATTGCCGAGCGCTCCCTACTGCTTGAGATTGTGCCTTTTTGGTTTCCAAGAATCAAATGTCGAATCAAAGCTCTCTTGTCGATTTCTCATGATTTCAAGATCAACTGCGTCTACGTGGCATGTTTCCCAACGTCTGGGAAACGTCTTATTTGTGTAAATTGCTAGAATCAGAAGAAGTTGTCGTGATGAGGACGTTAACGATAAACATCCGCATGAAAGTCTGTTGCAGCTGGAATGAAACTGAATCTACAATACGCACCCTACAAACAGATTGAATTCAACACTTCGGCATTTCAAGCAATTCCGCTGCGTCGGATGTTGCGCCTGTCGAATCGCGCATCAATGCACGTGGTAGTTATCGACGACCCAGATTGTGGCACGCCTGCAAGCTGGCCGGCCATTGAGATTTGTCCGTGAAATCAGGATGCATTGTCGTAATCTTCGGACGATGTAACCACGCGAACATTGTGGGGGAGGGACTTCAATCCCGCGCTTTCCAACCCGTCCCCGGTCGTCCAAAAATCAACCAGAAATCATGAATCGAGCGAGACGTGCCTCAAACCCCAGAATCGAAATCAATATCAAAGAGTCGGTTCTTCGCCTGAGACCGTGGCCAAAGTGTGGGTGATCTCACACCGGTTCTTAGCAACTCCGCCACGTAGCCGCACGTGTTCGCCACGTCTACAACTTCCACATGGCGGACAGTGAAGGTATTGCTAGCTAGGTGTCCTCACACAGGACGGCCTAGCAACTGCACCAAGCGAGAGTTGGCGACGGTCGGCGTTTCTGTGCGCGACAACACTTTTTCCTCAGTTTTCGCGAGTCCGGCATGTACGAAAGTCCGTCTTGTCACCTTGCTACGTGAGCGACGACGGCAGCTGGGCGGAGCGACTCGGGAGTTGCTGCCGAGTTGCTACAGCTCCAAGGCTGTAGCAACCCCTAGCAACTCCGGGTCGCCTCGCCAAAGGTTCGCGGGCCTCTTCGCGGTCAACGACGACTTGAGCTGGAGTTGAGCTCGCGTCGCCCCCATGACGTGGCGAGGGGGAGTTGAGTTGCTACGGTGCGAGACCACCCTGTGAGAGGAGCCAAAGATGATGCCGCCAAAACCTCACCAAGTCTCGCAGAACACCTTGGCAGTGTGTTACACGGACCTGACACGATGTGGATTTCCATCTTGCCACGCTGACGTGGCGGGCGGGAGAGGTCGTCGATTCCTGTATGATTCTTACAGGAACGCGACTTTCGGCTGGCTGGTCGCTTTGTCGCTTCGTCGTTTTGTCTTTTACTGCCAGTTGTTGCGTGATTCCTCTCTTCTCGTTGCGTTCCGAGGCGCTACTTGTCATCTCCATTCCTGTTGCTTTTGCTGTTGCTGTTGCTACTGCTGCTGCTGCTGCAGCTTTTGCTGCTGCAGCTTCTGTTGCGTCTGAGCAGTAGCAGTGCCGAAACCTCCTTGAGTTACGAGAGCCACGCTTAGGACAATCCGGCGGAGCGCTAGAACGCATCACACCTCACTGCCGGCGCTCTTCTGCCTGTCTTGGGGGTACCTGGCTTTGCTCTCGGGCTGGCCCCGCCATATCGTCTCGCATCACACCTCACTGCGCCGCATCGCATCGCATCGTATCCCGGCAGTCGGGCTGGATGGCCCAGTTTCTCTCCGCTTTAGCCCACCCACCTCTTCCCCACCCACCCCTTGCTCGCGCTGGCGGCGGACGGCAGCACGAGTGGCGACGAGTTTGCCCTACTCTCCCGCCTCCTCCGCCCTCGTGCCTCTCCGCCGCTCGTCCCCGCTCTGCGGGACAGCATGCAGCTCAGTCGGGTTGCAGTCCAACCCAATCTGCTGCCACGTCAGCCTCCGCGCTCCATGCGACTGCTTCGTCGACCTCGACCTCCACTTCAGCGGACGCATTGACCACGGATCGGCTTCATTCGGAGTTTTTGCAGGAACAGCAGCAGCAGCAGCAGCAGCAGCTTCAGGAGCGGCAGCAGCAGGAGCGGAACGACGAGCAAGGACAGGGGCAAGCGGCTCTCAGTGATCCCCCACTGGCGCAACAAAAGGAGTCAAAGGGAACCAAGCACAGAAAACGACAGAACCAGAAACCGAAGCAGCAACAGGTGAAAGAAAAGCCCCAGAATGCTGCCGCTGCTGCTGCCGCTCCCAAGAAACAGCTTCGCCAGCAGCAGCCGCAGCGGCAGCAGCGGCCGGCCATGCGGCAGTGGCCGTTCGACCAGCTGATGCTGTTCTGGGACACGGCTTTCGAGCGCAACTGCGAATCCCCAACCCTCGCTGCCGCCATCCGGTCCGCCGCCCTCACGGGCCGCCGGCTTCATGGCCGCGGCTGCGTGCTCGTGCGCGAGCACATCCGCGCCAAGGCCAAGGGCACGGCCTCCGGATTCGGGGGAGGGCCTGGAGCCCGCATGGGCCCCAGGGTTGGCAAGGCAAAGGGCAAGGGAAAAGGGAAGAAGGGAAAGGCAGGAGGAGGCGGGGCGGAGACGGAGGAGGATGAGGAGGCGGAGGGGCTGCGGGTGGCGCAGGAGGCCGTGGTTGTGAGCCGCAGCGTGGCCTATGTCCCGAGGTCGGCTCTGCATCCCGACAGCATGCTGGCCGCAGCAGAGGCTCCGGATGCGGCAGAGGCGGCGCGCGGGGGAGGTGGAGCAGGACAGGATGGAGTGATCGACGTGGAGCTCGTGGTGGGGGACAGACGCGCTGGCGGTGGCGGTACAGGCAGTGTCTCCGACGTGAGTGCCGGTTTTTTTTTGGATTTCCTGTGCATCTTCTCTCCCCCAGTGGCGTCTCATGCTCTCCGTTGTTGCTACTGGTCCTGCATCTTGGGCCAGGAGGGGACGACTAGTGCTTTGTCGTGTTGTCGCCGCTGTTGCGGCCATGAAACTAGCTATTGTGCCGCCGGTGCCACTGCCAACATGGTTGCAGGCGATTCTCAAGTGCCTGTGGGGGGGGGGGGG